>JAXCGZ010013313.1:37500-40000 GCA_037179515.1 Halocaridina rubra | reverse complement strand
TATGTAATAATAACTCCCATGTTCAAGTCCTTGTCGGGGTAAAAAAGAAAAAAAAAAAAAAAAAAAAAAAATATATATATATATATATATATATATATATATATATATATATATATATATATATATATATATATATATATATATATATATATAAACAAGCAAGCACATTACATATGTGAAAAAATGAATCATTTTTTTTTACCCCGACCGGGACTCGAACTAGGACTTATGATTACTAAGTCAAGGCGCTACCACTACACCACAGAAGGTTAAAAGGAATCCAACCTTATAGCTTATATCTGCTATACTTAATAATGAACACATTCTATCTGAATGTCACTATGTTCATATTACAGATTCCCCAACCTTACTCGTGGCTTCATTTTAGCATTTAATTCAATTCCCATTCTCATTCAAGTCTTACAATAACCAAGCAAGCACATTACATATGTGAAAACATGAATCATTTTTTACCCCGACCGGGACTCGAACCTAGGACTTCTGATTACTAAGTCAAGGCGCTACCACTACACCACAGAAGGTTAAAAGCAATCCAACCTTATAGCTTATATCTGCTATACTTAGGAATGAATGCATTCTATCTGAATGCCACTATGTTCATATTACAGATTCCCCAACCTCACTCGTGGCTTCATTTTAGCATTTAATTCAATTCCCAATCTCATTCGGGTCTTACAATAACCAAGCAAGCACATTACATATGTGAAAACATGAATCATTTTTTACCCCGACCGGGACTCGAACCTATGACTTATGATTACTAAGTCAAGGCGTTCATTCGTAAGTATAGCAGATATAAGCTATAAGGTTGGATTCCTTTTAACCTTCTGTGGTGTAGTGGTAGCGCCTTGACTTAGTAATCATAAGTCATAGGTTCGAGTCCCGGTCGGGGTAAAAATTGATTCATGCTTTCACATATGTAATGTGCTTGCTTGGTTAATGTAAGACCCGAATGAGATTGGGAATTGAATTAAATGCTAAAATGAAGCCACGAGTGAGGTTGGGGAATCTGTAATATGAACATAGTGGCATTCAGATAGAATGCGTTCATTCCTAAGTATAGCAGATATAAGCTATAAGGTTGGATCCCTTTTAACCTTCTGTGGTGTAGTGGTAGCGCCTTGACTTAGTAATCATAAGTCGTAGGTTCGAGTCCCGGTCGGGGTAAAAAAATGATTCATGTTTTCACATATGTAATGTGCTTGCTTGGTTTATGTAAGACCCGAATGAGATTGGGAATTGAATTAAATGCTAAAATGAAGCCACGAGTGAGGTTGGGGAATCTGCAGTATGAACATAGTGGCATTCAGATAGAATGCGTTCATTCCTAAGTATAGCAGATATAAGCTATAAGGTTGGATTCCTTTTAACCTTCTGTGGTGTAGTGGTAGCGCCTTGACTTAGTAATCATAAGTCCTAGGTTTGAGTCCCGGTCTGGGTAAAAAATTATTCATATATATATATATATATTATATATATATATATATATATATATATATATATATATATATATATATATATATATATATATATATATATATATATATATATATATATATATATATATATATATATATATATATATATACAAACACAAAATACTGTTTATTAAGATATATGTAGCTCTCGCATTATTCTCATATTTTTCAATATTTGCAGACATATTTATATACAAATTTTCCCACTTTAGAATTCAACTGTAGGCTTACTGTATTCTGTGCTCGTAAATACAATGTGAATTCTTTTTTTTTTCAAGTTTCTTGCCTGATGAAACATCACCTCTCATTGTTTGTTTCCTACACGGGAATGACACTCGGAAAACCATCTCATCAGCGACAGCACCCATTTTTCTATTGTTAACTGGATGCTCCATTACACACATACACTTGCAATATTTCTTTTCTCTTAAACTGTCCTAGTAGCGTCATGATTATTATTATTATTATTATTATTATTATTATTATTATTATTATTATTATTATTATTATTATTATTATTATTATTATTATTATTATTATTATTATTATTATTATTATTATTATTATTATTATCATAATTATTATTACTTTTATTATTATTATTATTATTATTATTATTATTATTATTATTATTATTATTATTATTATTATTATTATTATTATTATCATTATTATTATTATTATTATTATTATTATTATTATTATTATTATCATTATTATTATTACTATTATCATTATTATTATTATTATTATTATTATTATTATTATTATTATTATTATTATTATTATTATTATTATTATTATTATTATTATTATTATTATTATTTTTATTTTTATTATTATTATTATTATTATTATTATTATTATCTTATTAAGTATCATTTTTAAGATCAATTTTTTTTAGCTTACTTATTTAAACAAATGCATTTCTCTGTGATTGTAACTGTGTCAGTTGTTAATTGGTCTTCACAAACAGAGCAACTTTTCATTTTTCAATTGCC
>JAXCGZ010013313.1:7500-15000 GCA_037179515.1 Halocaridina rubra | reverse complement strand
ATGATGACAGATCTGGTTTTTGAAGGAAGATTGGTTATAAGAATTAAGAAAGACAGAGGGAGGAAGAGAGTTGTATAGTCTGAAATTAGAAGGGGAGAAGCAGTCGCTGCACTGTCCAATCCATGAGCTTTAAATCTTCAAGCAATACCTATGAAACGAAGCCGCTTTTTGAGTGTCACACGGCTTTGGCAGTGGGGGAGGGATGCAACTTGCTAACTCATCAGAGTAGCAATGGAAGTATTACAGATAAAATAGATAAAGGGATGATACCTTCAAGTGAAAAGAAAGAGAATCTAGATTAGAAGTAAGAGAAGGGTCATTAATGAGTGTGACTAGTAGATTTAACCCTATCAAGGAGATAAGTATAAGAAGAAGCACCCCAGATATTTGAACAGTATTTAAAGCAGAGACAAATAAAACCTTTATAAATTTTAAATAACTGTAAAGAGTTAAAGTAATGATTAAAACGAAAAAGAACTACCAATTTCTTTGAATGCAGATTTAGAAATTTGGATTATGTGATTCTTCAAAGACAAGTTAAAAGCTATATAAATTCCTAATATTTTGACAGAATTAAGAGGGTAAAGAAATAACCAAAAGCTGTGTCTTGGAGGCATTAAGGTCAACTACATTTTGGCTACCCCACTCAGACACCTTCCGCAAATTGGAGCCGAGAGTAGAAGAAAGAGTGATAAGAGACTGATTACAAGTAGCAGATGAAGGCTCCGAAGAAAAGGCAAAGGAAATATGAATGGTAGAATCGTCGTCAAAGGCTTGAAGAAGAGAAGAATATGGGGACCAAAGAAGATCATTTATGAAGAGAAGGAACATAGTAGGTGAAAGAACAGAGCTACACCACTAGTAACAGGGAATGGGCTAGATGCTGCCATGTCAATACTCACAGATATTAAACGGTCAGAAAGAAAACTTTAAATCGGAGAACAGAAAGAAGGGGAAAAGCCATAGGCATCGAGTTTGGCCAACAGAGCTTGTACCAGACTCGGTCAAAAGCCTTAAAAATATAAAGGGCGATGACATAGCATTCCCCATACTTCCCCAGAGAAGATGACCATACATGAGTAAGATAGGACAGGGGATCACCAATGGATCTTGACTTGCAGAATTCAAACTGGTGATCAGAGATAAGTGAATTAGATTCATGATGTTTTAAGGTGTGAGCATTGAGCAAAGTTTCAAACAGTTTAGAAATAGAAGAGTTTAGGGCAATAGGTCGGTAATTTGAAGGAATAGAGCAGTCACCCTTCTTAGGAACAGGTTGCACTACAGCATGCTTCCATGGTGAAAGAGAGATAGTGGTGGAGAGATTGATGCGAAAAAGACAGCAAAGCATGGGAGCCTGTTCATCTGCAAACTCCATAAGGAGCCTTACACATTAAGCTACCATGGCGACAATACACAACCCTATTGTAGCCGTAGATTCACTTCAAATCAATCACTCATACCATTCCCAACTCTCACACATGCTCTACTATTCATATAAAAACTCTTCACCTCATTCAACAAGCTTCCACTTACTCCATATAGTCGCAACGCTCAACAACCTCTCTCTATCAACAGTGCCATACACTTTCTCTAAGGTCACAAAAGACAAAAAAGTGTCCCTACCTTTCTCCAAAACCTTTTCACACACCTGTCTTGCCACAAACACCTGATCCACATATCCTCTTTTTCTCCTGAACTCACACTGTTCTTAGCCAATCAATCTCACAGTATCATTCCTAATTCTCTTGATTAACACTCTTCCATATAACTTACCAACTACACTCAACAAACTAATTCTGCTAAAACTACTAAACTCATACTTATCTCCTTTCCCTTTGTAAAGTGGAACTACATATGCACTCCTCCAATCAATTTAGAGTTTTAGACCCTCCCTTTTCTGAAACATACATTCAAAAGCCAAGCCATCCATTCTACTAATACCTCCCCACTTTATGACAAGCATTCAACATGGCACCCATGTATCCCTGGTGCTTTGCCTGCTTTCATTGCTCTTAATGCTAAATGTACCTCCTCTTTTGTTATTTCTCAATCATTCTCATCACTTAGCATTGGCATTCCCCATTTGTTTCCTACACCCAAAATCTCTGCCTTTCTATCATCTTCCTCATTTAGCAGTTCTTTAAAATATTCAGTCCATCTCTCTCTGACCTTATTTCATCTACTGGTAATTGCCCTTATGCTCCTTTCACTGTCTTCTCCCTACCAGACTCACTTTTCCTCACTCTTTTCACTTCCTTTCAATATTCTCAGACAAGTATCTATCCCACTTACATCTACTTCTCTCTTTGCCTCCCTCACCACACTATTCTCTCACCTCCTCTTTGCACAATGCCTTTCATACGCCTCTACATTACATACCTGTACACATACCTAAAATGGCTGCTTCTATTCAGCCACTACTGCACTCACCTACTCATTCCACCATTCACTAACTTTCCTTTAACTTCCACAAGTTAGTCTCCTCCCTCGCACTGCCTCGGCACACTTCATAACTTCCTCCATGAAACAGCCCCATTCATCTTCCACTCCCTCCTCCACTTTCTCTTCCACTACATTCCACACATTCTTTAGACTAGCCTTGCACTCGCAGCCTTTCTCTTTCTTATAGAATTCATTCCCTTTTAGCACCTCTCTTCCTCTCTTGCATCTCCTCTTTCTCCACTTTTCTCCCTCTCTCATTCTACATCCAACTAAATAATGATCAGATATTTCACCACTAACTTCCCTCAGTATATTCACCTCAAATATTCTTCCAATCACTTTGTATAATAGTGGCTAAAATGAGACTATGATGAGAGGTTTGGGCTATTTTCAGTGCATATGGCTTTAGGACTGAAAGAAGCGAGACAGAGAGAGAAGAATTTTGAATGAAATTGAACGAGTGTGTGGAAAACTTGAGAATGAATGTGAATGTGCTTTTGATGAGAAATCTACATACTAGAGTAGGCAATGAATGTAATTGGGAAGTTTGGACTACCTGGCAGGTATGAAAGCGGAAAGAAAATGATAGAAATGTATATTAAGAGAGAGATGTTGATTGTTAATACGTTATTTAAAAGGATGTGCACAAGTATACATGGGTCGAAGTTGATAATGGAAGAGTATTTGACAGAGCATTGATAGATAATGTTTTGGTGGACCATACATTCCGCTACACACATATTAATCTCTTCACTTACCAAAAGAGCCACTCCCTTTCTATCGTTCCTTCTCTCAGCTCCAGACACAAAGCCAACCATACTCCCAAATGTCACCTCACCATTCACTATAATCTTAGTTATGCTCAGTGCAAGTACATCTATATTTCTCTACACAGGCATACTCCTTATCACCTCCCTCTTATTTTCATTTACGCCATAACCACGTACATTCAGCGACCCAGTTACTAGGGTTCTGACTAGATTTCCCCTGCCAGAAAACCCCTGCATTTCTTGGTCACTTGTAGGAAAATAAAATAAATAAATACAAATAAATATACATATATATATATATATATATATATATATATATATATATATATATATATATATATATATATATATATATATAATATAAATATATACATATATAATATATATATATATATATATATATATATATATATATATATATATATATATATATATATATATATATATATATATATATATATATATATATATATATATATATATATATATATATATATATATATATATATATACATATATATATATATATATATATATATATATATATATATATATATATATATATATATATATATATATATATATATATATATATATATATATATATATATATATATATATATATATATATATATATATATATATATATATATATATATATATATATATATATATATATATATATATATATATATATATATATATATATATATATATATATATATATATATATATATATTCAAAAGAGTAGATTACCATATGTAAGAACATGAATCATATTTTCGCAAATCGGACACTTAATTACTGTGCCAAGGCACTACTAACTCTACCACAGAAGGTCTCAAAGAGGAACCAACATTACACGTTATTTGCTATACTAGGGATAGACATATTCTATCTGAATGCTTATTACAGTTTCTACCAACCTCACTCGTGTCTTCGTTTTTCCATTAAATTCAAATCCTAATCTAATTAGGAACCAACAATAATCAAATAAGCACATTATCTTATGTGAAAACATGAATCATTTTTTTCGACTAGGACTTGAACCTAAGCCACAAAATTATTATACCAAGGAGCTACCAACTACTATACTGAAAGCATAAAAGAGAAATCAACCTTTCAGCTTAACTGCTGTACTAGAAATGAACACATTCTCTCTGAATATATTTTTTTTCATAATACAGTTTCTCCCAGCCTAACACTGGGCTTCATTTTTGCATTTAATTCAAATCCCAATCTAATTAAGGACCAACAATATCAAATAAGCACATTATTATGTGTGAAAACATGACCTATATATATATATATATATATATATATATATATATATATATATATATATATATATATATATATATATATATATATATATATATATATATATATATATATATATATATATATATATATATAATATATATATATATATATATATATATATATATATATATATATATATATATATATATATATATATATATATATATATATATATATATATATATATATACATATATATATATATATATATATATATATATATATATATATATATATATATATATATATATATATGTATATATATATATATATATATATATATACATATACATATATATATATATATATATATATATATATATATATATATATATATATATATATATATATATATATATATATATATATATATATATATATATATATATATATATATATATATATATATATATATATATACATATATAATAATAATAATAATAATAATAATAATAATAATAATAATAATAATAATAATAATAATAATAATAATAATTATGATATTAATAATAATAATAATAATAATAATAATAATAATAATAATAATAATAATAATAATAAAAATAATAATAATAACAATATTAATAACACAAACAACAACAACAATAACGACAAAATCATCATTAACTACAATAATTACAATGATAACAGCACTAACAACAATAGCAACATGAACAACAACAATAACAATAATAACAATAACAATAATTACAATGAAAACAATAAGAATAACAGCAGTAACAATAGCAACAATAACAATAACAACAGTAACAATAGCAACAATAACTACAGTAACAACATTAAAAATGACATTGAAAACAACAATGACAATGTCAATATCAGTAGCAACAGCAATAACAACATCGATAACAATAACATCAACAATAATAATAATAACAACATCCACAACAACAGCAATAACAGCAAGAACAACAACAACAAAAACACTAGCAACAATAGCAACAACAATAATAACAACAACAGCAATAACAATAGCAACAATAACTATAGCATCAATAGCAATGCCAACAACAATAATAATAACAACAACATTACCTATTATAACAACAATATTAATTACAACAACAACATCGATAACAACAATAACAATAGCAAAAATATTAACAATAACAATGACAATAACAACAACAATAACAATCGCAACAACAATAACAATAACAATAACAATAAAATAAAATAACAACAATAACAACAAAATAATAAAAACAACAATAACAGCAACAACTATAAAAACAATAAGAACAACAATAGCAATAACAATAAAAACTAATGTAGCAATAACAACAATAGCAACAACAACAACAACTACAACAATAAGAAAAACAGCAACAAAAACAATAGCAACAGTAACAACAACAATAACAATAAAGCAACAACAGTGACATACACAACACCAACAGTAACACTACAACAGCATCATAAATAAAAACAACAATAACAATAGCAATAACCACAAGAACAATAACAACAATAACAGTAACAGTAATAACAATAGCAACAATAACAACACCAATAACAACAATATCGGTAACAGCAACAACAATAACAACAGTAATAATAATCGCAACAACAACAATAACAATAACAACAACAATAACAACATCAATAGCAATGACAACAACAATATCTGTAACAAAAGAAAACAATCTTATAAGCAATAACAATATCGACTACAATAACAACATCAAGAACAGTAACAACAATAACAAAAGCAACAATAACAACTGAAACAAAAACAGCAACAACAACAACAACAACAACAACAACAACAATAAAAACAACAACAACAGTAATAACAACAACAACAACAACAATAATAACCACAACAAGAACAACAACAATAATAATAATAATAGCAGCAATAATAATAACAACAAAAACAATAACAACAATAGCAATAACAACATTAAAAATGATAAGAAAAGTTTCAATAACATTAACAACAACAATTAAAACAACAACAACGACATCAATAACAACAACAAAAATAATAACAACAACAATGCCAACTACAACTACAACAACAATAGCAACAACACTAACAATAATAACAACAACAGTAGTAACAGCAACTAAAACAACAACAAGAACAAGAATAATAATAATAGCAACAAGAAAAAAACAATAACAATATCAACAACAGTAACAACAACAGTAACAACAACAATAGCAACAACAACAACAATGACAAAAACACCAGCCATAATAACAACAGTAGTAACAATAACAACAACAACAATGATAATAACAATAACAACAAGAATAGCAACAACAATAATAACAACAGCAACAATAACAATCATAATAGCAGTAATAACTATAATAATAATAATAGTAGCAATAGTAATAATTATAATAATTTATATTGTATTGTTTGGTTCTCATATTATTTTTTTTTTATAATTTTCGATGATCAGTTTATATATATATATATATATATATATATATATATATATATATATATATATATATATATATATATATATATATATATATATATATATATACAGATATATACATATATATATATATATATATATATATATATATATATATATATATATATATATATATATATATATATATATATATATATATATATATATATATATATATATATATATATATATATATATATATATATATATATAAATATATATATATATATATATATATATATATATATATATATATATATATATATATATATATATATATATATATATATATATATATATATATATATATATATATATATATATATATATATATATATATATATATATATATATATGTGTGTGTGTGTGTGTGTGTGTGTGTGTCTGTACACCACAGTAAGTGGCTTAATTCTTCTCACCCTGATGTTGGAGGAAGTGAGGCCCTTGCTTTCTCTATTACTCACAGTCTGGTGCAAATTATCAAACATCCTACTCGTATTCCC
>JAXCGZ010013312.1:135000-146913 GCA_037179515.1 Halocaridina rubra | reverse complement strand
TAAATGGCGTAGTAAGGGCAGCATATGCATTCTTATCAAATGTAAGGGTAGCCTTCAGGCACATGGACAAGGAAATGTTCAGAAATATTTATGTAACCTATGTGAGGCCAAAACTCGAATATGCAGCCCCCTTTTGGAATCCGCACTTGAAAAAGCACATAGCTAAGCTTGAAAAAGTTCAAAGACATGCCACGAAACTGGTGCCAGTAATACGCAATCTCGGTTATGATGAGAGGCTGAGGGAATTAGACTTGCCATCACTCGAAGCTAGAAGAGTAAGGGGGGATATGGTGACAGTCTTTAAATTCCTTCATGGTTATGATAGAGTGGATAGGGATCGATATTTCGATATGGCTGGCTCTAGAACTAGAGGTCATAGTTTGAAGCTTCGGAAGAAAACTTGTTTGCAGGATGTAAGGAAATACTTTTTCAGTGTAAGAGTAGTTGATAATTGGAATTCGCTAAGCGAGGAGGTAGTTAATGCTATCTCAATCCATAGTTTTAAGGACAGGTATGATAAGTATCACTAAGTCTAAAAATGGAACCGATCAGGAGACGGGAAGATACGAGCTTTGGGCTCTTTCCCGTAAACACAATTAGGTAATCACAATTAGGTAATCACAGAGCTGCGGCTGTCAACGCGGCCAAAGATCCTTGCCCACTTACCCTGTGAGTAGCAGGGTGATGGGAATTAAGAATTGTTGCAGCTCTTTATCCACAAGGAGTTAAGATGAGTGACTGAGGTATATTAGCTTCTGGTGAAAGTGTGTGCTTTGACTCGGCCACCCCTTAAATAGAGAGTTTACGACTATTATATATGTATATAAGTATAGTGAAAAACGTGCCTCTTGAAGGCGTTAAATAATAGCATTGCATCCAAGGATTGTATGTTTTACTCAAGATTGCGAGAGACTGTAACTTAGCTAACCCCCCTTTTTTTTTTAGGAAATAAACTTCATAATTAAAGACTTTTTTTTTTTTTAAATATGACTTGATCGTACTCTCTTGGCAAAGCAGAGGTAGGATTATTGCCCCATAGGAGTGTCATTGCCCTTTAGGAGGATTTCCTTGTCCATGCCGTAACCCAATATAGCCTAACCCAACCCTGCCTAAACTAACCTAATCTAATCAAACCTTACTTAACCTAACCTAATCAAGTAATTGTTCACATTAAATTTATTTTCATTTATTACTTCTTAAATGTGTGATCTATTTAATTTAATTTTTATTAAGGGGCAATTATACATTTTTACATTGAGAGATAGGGGCTAATGTCCAAGGGGCAATTGTCCGTACCCCTATCAAAGCAGGATATATGGGAAGTTCTCGTGTGTTTATAAAAGACTTAAAAACAAACATTGCCGAGAGCAGTTCAATAGGACGAATTATATATATATATATATATATATATATATATATATATATATATATATATATATATATATATATATATATATATATTATATATATATATATGTGTGTGTGTGTGTGTGTGTGTGTGTGTGTGTTTGTGTATGTGTTTATGTATGTATGTCCCCAGCTCCACTCCCATTCATGAGAACTAATTGTGGCATGAAAGCGGAGAGGAAAAATATTGCGCAGTAATATATCCTTTACAGTGTTTGTGATGATATTTAATAATAATAATGATAATAATAATAATAATAATAATAATAATTATTATTATTATTATTATTATTATTATTATTATTATTATTATTATTATTATTATTATTATTACCAAAGTAAACTGTCAGCGATTATTTTTTTCTTTTTCTTTTTATCTTAGATTTTAAACATAAACAAATTTTGCACGATACGGAGACGGGGATTTAAAAGAAAAAAAATTCGAGAAACACCAAAGAAACTTTTCAATTCCTACTTTGACTGAACAGTATGGCTAGAATGAAAATGCAACGTGGGAGATAGACAAAAACATGTTTGAGTTGGGGTATTAAGGCCAAGTACCCTTCCCAACGACCCATGGTGGGGTTGAACCCACGTTCGTCGCTTCCTGAATCGTGCACTCCACCACTGTACTGCCACGGCCCTTATTACCAAACTAATAATATTTATTCGAGAGGAATTGAACAAAGCGTTACTTATCACCGTCGGTACAGTTGGGTGATGGCCGAAATGACGGGCAGTTATTGTATAAAGCTGCCTCTGATGGGATGAAATTTGTTCTGTCTGCAGGGAAAGCTTAAAATCTGTATTGCTTCATAGGTTTCTTGTCCATGGTTAGCGCTCCAAACAGTTTTAACTCACACGTTACCGTGCTTTTGCTATCATGAAATGTGTTCTGTCATCAGCCAAAGTTCTGTATTTTGTAGTACCACCTCGCAGGTCTCTTGTCCATTGTTAACATTCTCAGTGGTAAATCCTCTGCACCTATGTTACTTTCATATGAGGCACCAGGGACTGGTGCCTCAATTCATATCATTAGTTTAAAAAAGGGTTACTGCTATTAATAAAAATGCGAGCTCGTGAAGACACTGTTAAACCATTGGACACAAGCAACTCATGTGGTACTTATCGAATGTGCTGAGTTGAGAGAGACGCTGCCTTATATCACGAATATCTTTGGGAATTCACAAAATGGGTCTTTATAACTTTCATATATTTTTTTTTCTATTTAAGAGGTGAAGCTGAGAAGGTTGTGTAATAAAGGGCGTTCGTGTATGTGTGTGTGTGTTTTTTTTATTGTTATTACTTGGAACACCGTTGTCAGTGACATACTTTGACATGGTTGTTGTCATGAATTATACACGGTCGGGAGATGACATATGACGAGACACTGTTTGTGCCTGTCTCCTTAAAGTCACTTTTATTATAGAATAGGTAACGTTAGAACACAAGAAATAAAAGTGTGTTTGTTTATATATATATATACATATATATATATATATATATATATATATATATATATATATATATATATATATATATATATATATATATATATATATATATGTGTGTGTGTGCGTGTGTGTGTGTGTGTGTGTGATTACCTAATTGTGATTACCTAATTGTGTTTACGGGAAAGAGCCCAAAGCTCGTATCTTCCCGTCTCCTCATCGGTTCCATTTTATACTTAGTCATACTTATCATACCTGTCCTTAAAACTATGCATTGAGATAGCATTAACTACCTCCTCGCTTAGCCAATTCCAATTATCAACTATTCTTACACTGAAAAAGTATTTCCTTACATCCTGCAAAGAAGTTTTCTTACGAAGCTTCAAACTATGACCTCTAGTTCTAGAGCCAGCCATATCAAAATATCCATCCCTATCCACTCTATCATAACCATGAAGGAATTTAAAGACTGTCACCATATCCCCCCTCACTCTCCTAGCTTCGAGTGATGGTAAGTTTAATTCCCTCGGCCTCTCATCATAACTGAGATTGCGTATTTCTGGCACCAGTTTCGTGGCATGTCTTTGAACTTTTTCAAGCTTAGTTATGTGCTTTTTCAAGTGCGGATTCCAAAAGGGGGCTGCATATTCGAGTTTTGGCCTCACATAGGTTACATAAATATTTCTGAACATTTCCTTGTCCATGTGCCTGAAGGCTACCCTTACATTTGATAAGAATGCATATGCTGCCATTACTATGCCATTTATATGTATTTCTGGAGACAAATCTGCCAGTATGTTTACTCCTAGATCTCTCTCATTTTCTGTCTCTTGAAGTTGTACTCCAGCCACCGAGTAGTCAAGCTTGGGCCTTCTTGCACTTGTACCCATTCTCATTACCTTACATTTTGAAGTATTGACTTTCATTAGCCACTTTTCTGACCACTCATGCAGATTATTTAGATCCTCCTGAAGTTCTCTACCATTGTTCTCGTTTTTTAATTTCTTCACAATCTTTGCATCATCTGCAAACATATTCATGAATGAATTTACAGACTCTGCTAGGTCATTTACATATACAAGGAACAAAAGTGGCCCTAAAACTGAACCCTGTGGAACTCCACTACTAACTCTTCTCCATTCAGACTCTGAGTGTCTTACTCTAACCCTCTGTTCCCTTCCTTCTAAGTAAGTTTTTATCCATTCCAAAACATTTCCACCTATTCTAGCCATTGATTGCAGCTTCCTAATAAGTCTCCCATGTGGAACAGTGTCAAACGCTTTCTGGAAGTCTAGGAATATGCAATCTGCCTAGCCCTCTCTTTCCTGTAAGATTTGGCTTACCTCATCATAAAATTCTAATAAGTTTGTTACTGTTGATCTACCTTCTCTGAAGCCATGTTGCCTCACTGACAAAAAGTTGAAGGATTCCAAGTGAAGAGAGATATGTTTCCTTAGTAGTTTCTCCATAACTTTGCAAACTATGCTGGTCAAGGAAACTGGTTTATAGTTCAGAGCCGTATCCCTCCTTCCCTTTTTGAAGATAGGTATCACATTTGCTTGTTTCCAGCATCTTAAAATCTCCCCTAACTCCAGTGACTCCTTAAATATGATACGTAGTGCCACTGATATTGTGTTTGCGCATTTTTTTAAGCACATGAGGGAATATGTCATCAGGACCTGTAGCTTTATGAACGTCTAAATCCATCAGCGCTTTGCATACCTCTGTGGCTGTAAGGTTGATGTTCTCTAATACCGGCCCTTGAGCTTCTATCACTGCAATCTGAGGGGGTGGGGGTATTTTCTACTGTAAATACTGACTGAAACTCCTTGTTCAATTCTTTGCAGATCTCTTCATCCGTCTCAGTGATGCTTCCATCCGCTCTCTTTAGCCTTAAAACCTGTTCTTTTGCCTTCAGTTTTCCTCTGATAAAGCTTTGGAAAAGCTTGGGATTTTCTTTAGCCTTCCTGGTGATGTCCCTCTCATAGTCTCTCTCTGCCTCTCTCCTTTTACTTAGGTAGTCATTTCTTGCTCTTTTGTAGGTTTGCCAGGCATTTATGTTTTTTCTCCTCCTATACCTTTTCCAGCATTTGTCTCTCCACTCCTTAGCTCTTTTACACCCATTATCGAACCATTTCTCTCTGGCATGAATTACACCTACTTTGGTGACAGGTATGCAGCAATCTACTATCTTCCCATATTTCTCACAAAAGATGTCATACATTTCTTGTACAGATTTGTTGTAAAATAAGGTTCTCCAGTCAATAACTGCAAAAAGCTTATTCATTTTGATGTAATCTCCTTTCGGATAGTTCCTCCTCATGTCCTCGGTGCCTCTACTCTCAGGAAGAATTTCTTCAATGATATACTCCATCAACAACACACAGTGGTTACTCTTTCCAATTGGTGGTTCATACTCAATTTTTTCAATAGCCAACACATTATCTGTGAACACTAGATCAAGTAGTGATGGCTCATCCCCACCCCTGGCCCTTGTTGGTTCCATTACATGTTGGTGTAGGAAATTCCCTTGTACGCAATCTAGGAATCTTGCCCCGAATGATTCCTCACCACTGTGTGGGTCAAGATTTATCCAATCAATCTCTTTATGATTAAAGTCTCCCATAATCAAAATCCTACATTTTTTTTCCCGTCCCATGTTAACTACTGAGTTTATGACTTCAATAGTACCTATATGACTTTCCTCATAAACTTCAAGCCTATTTTGGTTCCTTGGTGGGTTGTATACAACAGTTATTATAATGCTCGCTGACCCAGTATTTATGCGAGCAATAAGAAATTCCCTGAACTCACTTTCTATAGCCAAGTTTATTTCTTCAACTTGAATCCTTTCACTTATGAGCAGTGCTATCCCTCCACCAGTCCTCTCAGATCTTTCAACCCTTAGTATTCTGAAGCCCTTAGGAAAAACTGTGACACTGTTTATGTCCTCACTCAACTTAGTCTCTGTAATTGCTACTATATCTGCCTTACTGTTGTGAATCCTATCTTTTAATTCTACTGCCTTACCAGCTAATCCATCAGGATTTGTGTGATTACCTAATTGTGATTACCTAATTGTGTTTACGGGAAAGAGCCCAAAGCTCGTATCTTCCCGTCTCCTCATCGGTTCCATTTTATACTTAGTCATACTTATCATACCTGTCCTTAAAACTATGGATTGAGATAGCATTAACTACCTCCTCGCTTAGCCAATTCCAATTATCAACTACTCTTACACTGAAAAAGTATATCCTTACATTCTGCAAAGAACTTTTCTTACGAAGCTTCAAACTATGACCTCTAGTTCTAGAGCCAGCCATATGAAGGAATTTAAAGACTGTCACCATATCCCCCCTCACTCTTCTAGCTTCGAGTGATGGTAAGTCTAATTCCCTCAGCCTCTCATCATAACTGAGATTGCGTATTTCTGGCACCAGTTTTGTGGCATGTCTTTGAACTTTTTCAAGCTTAGCTATGTGCTTTTTCAAGTGCGGATTCCAAAAGGGGGCTGCATATTCGAGTTTTGGCCTCACATAGGTTACATAAATATTTCTGAACATTTCCTTGTCCATGTGCCTGAAGGCTACACTTACATTTGATAAGAATGCATATGCTGCCATTACTATGCCATTTATATGTATTTCTGGAGACAAATCTGCCAGTATGTTTACTCCTAGATCTCTCTCATTTTCTGTCTCTTGCAGTTGTACTCCAGCCACCGAGTAGTCAAGCTTGGGCCTTCTTGCACTTGTACCCATTCTCATTACCTTACATTTTGAAGTATTGACTTTCATTAGCCACTTTTCTGACCACTCATGCAGATTATTTAGATCCTCCTGAAGTTCTCTACCATTGTTCTCGTTTTTTAATTTCTTCACAATCTTTGCATCATCTGCAAACATATTCATGAATGAATTTACAGACTCTGGTAGGTCATTTACATATACAAGGCACAAAAGTGGCCCTATAACTGAACCCTGTGGAACTCCACTACTAACTCTTCTCCATTCAGACACTGAGTGTCTTACTCTAACCCTCTGTTCCCTTCCTTCTAAGTAAGTTTTTATCCATTCCAAAACATTTCCACCTATTCTAGCCATTGATTGCAGCTTCCTAATAAGTCTCCCATGTGGAACAGTGTCAAACGCTTTCTGGAAGTCTAGGAATATGCAATCTGCCCAGCCCTCTCTTTCCTGTAAGATTTGGCTTACCTCATCATAAAATTCTAATAAGTTTGTTACTGTTGATCTACCTTCTCTGAAGCCATGTTGCCTCACTGACAAAAAGTTGAAGGATTCCAAGTGAAGAGAGATATGTTTCCTTAGTAGTTTCTCCATAACTTTGCAAACTATGCTGGTCAAGGAAACTGGTCTATAGTTCAGAGCCGTATCCCTCCTTCCCTTTTTGAAGATAGGTATCACATTTGCTTGTTTCCAGCATCTTGGAATCTCCCCCGACTCCAGTGACTCCTTAAATATGATACTTAGTGCCACTGATATTGTGTTTGCGCATTTTTTAAGCACATGAGGGGATATGTCATCAGGACCTGTAGCTTTATGAACATCTAAATCCATCAGCGCTTTGCATACCTCTGTGGCTGTAAGGTTGATGTTCTCTAATACCGGCCCTTGAGCTTCTATCACTGCAATCTGAGGGAGTGGGATATTTTCTACTGTAAATACTGACTGAAACTCCTTGTTCAATTCTTTGCAGATCTCTTCATCCGTCTCAGTGATGCTTCCATCCGCTCTCTTTAGCCTTAAAACCTGTTCTTTTGCCTTCAGTTTTCCTCTGATAAAGCTGTGGAAAAGCTTGGGATTTTCTTTAGCCTTCCTGGTGATGTCCCTCTCATAGTCTCTCTCTGCCTCTCTCCTTTTACTTAGGTAATCATTTCTTGCTCTTTTGTAGGTTTGCCAGGCATTTATGTTTTTTCTCCTCCTATACCTTTTCCAGCATTTGTCTCTCCACTCCTTAGCTCTTTTACACCCATTATCGAACCATTTCTCTCTGGCATGAATTACACCTACTTTGGTGACAGGTATACAGCAATCTACTATCTTCCCATATTTCTCACAAAAGATGTCATACATTTCTTGTACAGATTTGTTGTAAAATAAGGTTCTCCAGTCAATAACTGCAAAAAGCTTATTCATTTTGAAGTAATCTCCTTTCGGATAGTTCCTCCTCATGTCCTCAGTGCCTCTACTCTCAGGAAGAATATCTTCAATGATATACTCCATCAACAACACACAGTGGTCACTCTTTCCAATTGGTGGTTCATACTCAATTTTTTCAATATCCAACACATTATCTGTGAACACTTGATCAAGTAGTGATGGCTCATCCCCACCCCTGGCTCTTGTTGGTTCCATTACATGTTGGTGTAGGAAATTCCCTTGTACGCAATCTAGGAATCTTGTGTGTGTGTGTGTGTGTGATTACCTAATTGTGATTACCTAATTGTGTTTACGGGAAAGAGCCCAAAGCTCGTATCTTCCCGTCTCCTCATCTGTTCCATTTTATACTTAGTCATACTTATCATACCTGTCCTTAAAACTATGGATTGAGATAGCATTAACTACCTCCTCGCTTAGCCAATTCCAATTATCAACTACTCTTACACTGAAAAAGTATTTCCTTACATCCTGCGAAGAAGTTTTCTTACCAAGCTTCAAACTATGACCTCTAGTTCTAGAGCCAGCCATATCAAAATATCGATCCCTATCCACTCTTATGCAAAAATATTAAAATTGTACTTAGCGATTCAGGCAGAATATTGACATATATAAGGAACAGGAGTGTCCCTATAACTTGTCCATGCAACATGCAACCGCCATTATTTCTCCAATCAGAGACATAATGTCTTACTTATTCTAACCCTCATTTATCTTAGAAGCTTCCTGTAACCAGTTTTTCTATTTTTCTATTTCTGTTTGTTTTCTTTAAGGTCGAATGAACACTGTCCTGTATTCTAGACAGTGTTTTAATTTTAGCCCTCATCAGTGTGTGTGTGTGTGTGAATGTATATGTGTATGTCAGGTCTGAAAGTATATTTTTCATTCTGGTTTTTACATTTCCATTTTTATGCTAATGATCCTGTGTTACGTATCTGAGTCCCTTTTCCATTAAGGGCTAGGATGGTGCCTTCTTTCGAAGGACTTTGGCTTTGGCTGTGCGACCGTTACCCTGAGTGAATGCCCTTTCTAACCTCAGATCGAGGGGGGTTTCGAACTAACGACCTGAGGAATCAGAGTCGCACACGCTACTAATCCGGCCACGTCGGTCACTTCAATATATATGTTAATAAATAGACTTATTCCAGTGACTTGTTACCAAGCACTTTGCTCATACTGTATACGACCTGAAGTGACAGAGGAATAGGGTATTTGCTTGCAGTTTTATGATTACGCATATTCGTTCCGGTTTTACGTCACGGACTCCCTTTTCTACCAAGGGCTATGACGGTTGCCTTCTTGAGAAGGACTTGTTTTGGCAGATGTAATCCTTACCCTAAGTGCATGCCCTTGCTAACCTCAGACCGTGACGGGGCGCGAACCCTCGACCTGACGCCTCAGAGTCGCGGACGCTACCGCTTGAGCCGCGGTGACTACTCTATAGAGACCACATATATAAGCACTTAAAAGCAAATAACTCTAGGACAAGAGAAGAAGTTGAGATAGCAATTAGGGAATCTCAGATAGTACTTCTCAGTATGAGAGTGATTAGTAGCTGGAATGCCCTAAGGGAAGATGCTGTCAGTGCAAAAAACATTCACGTTTTATTTTACAATATAACAATAATCATATGAAATGGGAGGATTTCTTCCTCCTCTCTGCCTTCTTTTTGTCTTCTTTTTCTTCTTTTGTTTTAGACATGACGTTTGGATATTATTTTGCCTATACCTCAGTTCTAGCTTAAATATATGTAAAACTAAGGAAATCTTCTTCTTCTTCTTCTTCTTCTTCTTCTTCTTCTTCTTCTTCTTCTTCTTCTTCTTCTTCTTCTTCTTCTTCTTCTTCTTCTTCTTCTTCTTCTTCTTCTTCTTCTTACACAGCGTTTGAATATTGTCATTTTATCGAAGCTAGATGTTAAAAAATAATATAATACAATAATATAAAACATATGAAAATATAAAAGTACAAAAGGATAAGAATATAAAAATATAAGAAATACGAAAATGTAAACGTATAAAAAGAAAAAACAAAACAAAACATAATTGCCCAATTACCAATTAGGTATTAATAAACTGTTATTACTAACGCTCTTTGATGCCTCTCTCTCCATCTAATGCCGGTATTAAATAACAAATATAAACAACATTTATTGTCCCAAATGGATTGGATTGACAGATTAATATACAGTCACCTGTCATGACTGTTTGACAGTAAGCGAATCAAGGTAGTTGACTCCATCACGAGAAGACAACAGCCAATTATTTTATTTATTATTTCGTTTCTGTTATTTATTTTATGTGAGTATTTTGACCATTGACACAATGAGGGTCTATTTTGGTCAGCTGGGGGACGAATACGCATCAGATGTTGGAGAGAGTGGAGAGATTTTTGATGAGTAACATGATATTGCTGAAACGTTCTTTATTTAATAAGATTTGGAGAATTTGGCATTATTTTGGCCATCGATGAGGCAAAGTTCTGGTAAGATTTTGGCTTTATTTTGGCACCATAGGCGTGGAAAAGTAACTAGATGTTACTGAGATAGTGTTTTGTGTTACGTTGTTCTGGCCGTCTGTGAGATGTAGAGACCTGATTCTGATGAGGAATAGTGATTTTTTTTATGATTGTGACACCAGGACGGACAAAAAAAATAATAATAATAAAATAAAACAGCCCCCACCGAGCCTGGGCACGAAGAATACATTAAGTAAAAAGTAACAGAGATGGAGAGTGTAATGACTTGTCTTTTACTCATATGTACTTTCTTGGTTGTCACGGTGGGTATATGATATACGAAATTACGAAATTTTACTGGCCTGTTCCTAATTGCTTGTCAAATGAGGTTTCATCTTGGCCATTCGGAGGAAAAAGTACCTAATGTTTTTTGACAGTTTTGGGTCTTGCTAAGAATAATAACCCCTGGGTGTTCAAGGCTTTTTCATATTTACAATGCAAGCCAAGTAAAATAACCTGACCTAACCTAACCTAATCTTACAATTTGCCGGGGTTATTAACTTTAGGTGGGGTTTAAGGGGTTACCTTACTTTACAAGATCCGAAAATGTTTTGACATTTTCTTTAACTGTGATATTATGATCTCTTTCATCGGTACACTTTGTAACGAGATTTCATTGCATACTCATTATTATTTTTAAGTTTATTCGTTGTTAACTTAGAGAAGTAATTTTCACCCAGTCTGGTTCAGAGTAGTGACTTCATTAAAGGGGGGTTTACACGGTCAAACGGTTCGTTGAACGCGGTTTGACAGACAAGTGTTTGAAGTGATGTTCGAACGTGTGAACGGGGTATTTGGTTGTCGAACACGTTCCGTGTTCGACAACCAAATACCCCGTTCACACGTTCGAACATCACTTCAAACACTTGTCTGTCGAACCGCGTTCGACGAACCGTTTGACCGTGTAAACCCCCCTTAAGGAATGTCATATATACTGTAGCAAAGGAGCGACAACAGCAAAAAGCGAAAGATAAATGATCTCAGTACAATCAATCAGTGGAGTGCCACAGGGTGTCACTTTTCTTTTTGGAAAAGAATTGTTATTCGCCGGTGATATTCGAGTCAATACTTTGAATTAATCTCAAATTTTCACTCTCTTCCCTATCACTCTGATATATATATATATATATATATATATATATATATATATATATATATATATATATATATATATATATATATATATATATATATATATATATATATATATATTTTATTTTTTTATTTTTATTTTATTTTATTTTTTTTTACTAATAGGACCTTACATGATAATAAAGTAGTCTCCGTGGCAAAATGGTAGCGTCCGCAATTCTGAGGCGGCAGGTCGAGGGTTCGCGCCCCGTCACGGACTGAGGTTTGTAAGG
>JAXCGZ010013312.1:117500-130000 GCA_037179515.1 Halocaridina rubra | reverse complement strand
CGTCCTATTGCTGACGCTTCTTGAGATAAATCCTAAAATTCTGTTTGCTTTATTTCTGACTGCTGTGCATTGCTCTCTTGGCTTAAGACTACTACTCACAAGAACTCCCAAATCCCTTTCACACTGAGAACTCATGATTTCATGGTTATTTAGCTTATAACTAGTATTGTCTTTTATAGTACCCATTTTATCTACTTTACATTTTTCAACATTAAATTCCATTTGCCATTTGTCCGACCATTCAGATAATCTATTTAGATCTTCCTGTAAAGCGTGAATGTCTTCTTTTCCATTTATAGTTCTACCTATTTTAGTGTCGTCTGCGAATTTACTTAGGTTACTACTGATATCCGAATCCAGATCATTTAGATATACGATGAATAATAGAGGACCCAGTACCGAGCCTTGTGGTACCCCGCTTGTAACCGAGCCCCACTCTGATTTCTCTCCATTTATGCAAACCCTCTGTTTTCTGTCTTTTAACCATTGTTTGATCCATGTGAGCACAGCTCCTCCTATACCATGAGCTTCCAGCTTTTTAACTAATCTTTTGTGAGGAACTCTATCAAAAGCTTTGCTAAAATCTAGATATATTGTATCATATTCTTTGCCACAATCTACTGCCTCGTAAACTTCTGAATAAAAAGACAGTAAGTTTGTAAGGCACAAAAAACCCTTAAGAAACCCGTGTTGTGAAAGTTTTATCAGTCTGTGTAATTCTAGATGTGCCCTTATTTTATTTGCAATTATGGATTCTAGAATCTTACCCACTGTTGACGTTAAACTTACCGGCCTATAATTATTCTTTTTAACACGTTCTCCTTTTTTAAATATTGGTACCACATCTGCCAATTTCCACTCCATGGGTACCGATCCTAATTTTATTGAATTATTAAATATTGCAGTTAGAGGACAACTAAGCTCTTCCTTGCATTCCTTTAATATTCTAGCATATATTCCATCAGGTCCCGGAGATTTATGAGCCTTTAATTTATCTATTTCTTTTATTACCTCCTCTCTCGTAATATTTATTGAACTAAGTATATTATCGGGACTGTCTCTGTAAATGGATTCTACTTCCGGAATATTTTCCAAGTTTTCATTTGTAAATACAGATAAGAAATAATCATTTAAACATGTACACATCACTTTATCGTCATCTGTGATATGGCCATTGGCTACTTCAATTGGTCCGACTTTTTCCTTAAATTTTGTTTGATAATGTTGATAAAACCCTTTAGGATTTTCTTTAGCTTCTCCTGCTATTCTAACTTCGTATTTTCTTTTCGACTCTCTAACTATCTTTTTAACTTCACTGTTTAACTGTATATATTGCTGCCTCACCTGCTCTTCACCTCTTTTTAGTTTCCTGTATATTCCTCTTTTAATACCTATAAGATTCTTTATTCTATTGTTCATCCATTTAGGGTCATTTTTTCTTGATCTGCAATGTTTCATGGGAATATAGTCTCTCTGACTATTCTTAAGAGTCATGACAAAATTGTTATATTCCTCATCCAAATTTATATTAACTGACGGGCTGCTGTTCTTTCCTGTGAGAGAATTTAATGTATTGATCTTATCTTGTGATAATCCTTGGCATGTGGTACCCAAATTTCGGGGTAATCCGCTACCTGCGACCTGACCTGCTGGATTAACTACCCACAGCTGTACCCCAGAAATCCCTTCCCATACCTCATTAGATAATTTAGTTTTTAAGCCCTCAAAATCTCCTGCTCTAAAGTTTGGAACAATATTCTTATTTTCCTTTATAGTTTCCTTGAAAATTATGTTAAATCTAATGGAATCATGGTCACTGTTGCCCAATTTTTCACCAACTTCTAAATTTGTAACCATATTCTCTCTATTACTAAGAACTAAATCTAGTGTATTCACCCCCCGTGTTGCTTCATGTACATGCTGAGAAAGGAAATTGTCTTGTACTACTTCCAAAAACTCCTTAGAGTATGAAAAAGAAATACTCGACGTATAGGAAGAAGACTCAAAATTCGACGTCTTTTTTTCCGTGTAAATTTCTCTTAAACAAGCATCGAAAAAAGAAATTATAAGAGGGAAAAAAATGCATCATGATAATTAATATTCACTCGGTAATGATTAATATTTTTCATATTAATTAAAACCAGAGGTATTAATATGAAGAAAAAGCTGAAAATAATTCACGTTTTTTACGTGTGACTCGACTTTAAACTAGTATCATAGTATTATAATATGAGGAAAACTAAAAAAATATATATAAATATATATATACTTTTTTTTCCTTTGACTCGATATGAATATGAAAAAGGACTGAAATTAATCGACGTATATTTTAATATGAATCAACTTTAATGCCAAAGTATTATAATAGGAAGAGAATTAAATAAGTTTTTTTTTTCTGTGGAGTCAAGATATTATAACATGAGAAATTTGCACGTCTATAATTTCTTATCGTGTAGCCCAGGCCAAAGTCTAAAACCCAGTTATAATCATAAAAAAAATTTACGATTTTTTTCATGTGACCCTAGCGTAGACCAGTATCTCTTCTTAATCGGTATTTATTCTCCATGTTCATATGGGGTAAATGTTTTTCACCAGCCTTTTGGTGATAATCGCTGCTTTTGTCTCAGTGTTTGCCAGTCGGATTTCTTGACACCAACTCTCTCTCTCTTTATCCGGGCTTGGAACCGACACCGAGCTGAGGTGGTTTGGTTCCCCAGTAGCTGGATATTATATAGATGAAAGCTCTCCTACATTTACGAATCAACTTTTTTTTATACCTGTGACCTTCCATAAGAGGTCAAGAATGCCCTTGTGACCTTTCTATAGAATAACACCAGAAATATAGTAACAATCGATAAATGTCTATATACCGTGCTTTAACGAACTGGCCGTTTTTTTCCAGTGTGACCCCTGTATAATCTGTCATAGCAGAAGCCGTGAAAATCGACGATTCACCGTAGATCGTCGATTTTTCTGAGTTTGTGTGACGAACGAGGTCTTCAGAGTCGATTTCTCAGAGCCTGTGTGACGAACGAGGTCTTTAGAATGATCACAGTTCGCTACAAAATGAGCTGTTTATGGGAAAGTTGATTTGCGATAAACAGCGACGAAGTCACGTGGCATTAGTTCTATGGCCTGGGTTTTATTGCAGCATTTTAATACAAGGCTTTTCCTTCATCTCCTGTGTTACCGTTTTATGTCACATTTTGTCCCCATGCAAATGAAAGAGGACACATATGTTGGAGCTGGGGTTTAATGGTTGGAGGCCTTCCTAACTCCCCGCGGTAAGATTGAACCCGTGTTAGTCGCTTCCCGAATTACGTGCTCTGCTACTGAGTTACCGCGGGCCCCTTTCCTACAGGTCTTGTATAATTTACTTTAATTTAATTTCTTTATTTTTTAATTGGATATTTTTTTTTATTAATATTGGCACATGTGTTTTTCTTTGGGGGGGAGCTGAATTTATTGTGTATGTGTGTGCGTGTTTGTGTTTGTGTGTGTGTGTGTGTGTGTGTGTGTGTGTGTGTGTGTGTTTTTGGTGCCGCTGAAGTGTGATTCCTATCTCTTTGTTACTTTGATATTTATTTTTTATCTTTATAAATTATTTTTTATTTTTCCCATATTAGTTTTTATTTTTACTGGGCATTTTTTTTTTATATTTTATTTTTCTTTTAAGTTTTAACTTTTGTATTTTTGTAAATTTTTATTTTGTCTTTATTTATCGTCACCACTAAAAAAAATTAAAAATAAAAAGAATAAAAACCGAACCTAACCATACAGTAGGTTGGCCCATGGCATCAGCAGCCCGTTGCGATGCCACAAGTAAAAGTCTCTTAAATAGAACTGTCCTGGACAGCTCGATATTGTCTTCCTTCAGTTACGGACCCATTCCTTTGCCTACATCTACACAGAATATTCGCACATATACTCTACACATCTCTTATTATCCCTTCACATTTGACAAGTCACAACACTCTCCATCTGTTTCTCTTTGCCTCTTGTTTCTTCGTGCCCAGGCCCGATGAAAGAAATTTTCTTCTCCCGTCCTGGCGTCACACTCATTAAAAAAAAAAAAAAAAAAAAAAAAAAACATAACCTAACCTATTAAAAATTCGAAAACTAGAAATAACAAAAAATAGAAAAAAAATAAAAATAAATAATAAAATAATAATAACAAGAGGTAGGAATCACAATCCAAATGTCACTTACCTGCATGCTTTGAAATAGAGAAATTTGAAGATGTTGGCAAGAATCTCTCCCACATTTGACATGTAGAGTAACATCAAGGGCATGCCCACAATGGCA
This sequence comes from Halocaridina rubra, assembly GCA_037179515.1. NCBI lineage: Eukaryota > Metazoa > Arthropoda > Malacostraca > Decapoda > Atyidae > Halocaridina > Halocaridina rubra. Next base: position 125,695 of record JAXCGZ010013312.1, on the reverse strand, counting down.
TACAAAATAGTGGTGATTTTGCCCCATTCCGTTCTTGGAGCTAAATTCCCATACCCTGAAAAAAAGAAATAATTTTGAATGTATAAAGACAAATTTTATTTGCCGTTTTATGTCTCACTAGTAATTCCTACTCAAATGAGAATAGACACAGATTGGAGCTGGGGAATCAAGTCTGGATGTCCTTCCGAGCGTCCCGCTATGGGGTGATAGAGAGGAAATCAGCGGAGGTTCATGTGTTCAAAGGAAATAAGTGGAGGCGGCTGGGTCAAATTCAGCTACCCAACACAAAAGCGGGAACAGATGAAGGAAAAGAAGTTTGTTTCGTTAATTAATTACAATTGCATATTTTTAGAGAACAGTGATTCCCAACCGGCGTGCCGAGGCACCCTATGGGGCTGCAGAATTTGGAATCGATGAAGTCCTTAAGACTAAAAGCTTACTGTATGGACGCTTAATACTTAGGAAGTTATTGACATTGGCTGGCAGTGATGAAAGCAATGGAGCTGCTATGAGTGTGTCAAATGGCATTTTGTAGTCTGTAAAATTTTATTTTAACCATCATATTAAAAAAATCGAATTGCTATTAAGGGTAACCCAAGAATCGCCTTCACAAGGGTGCTTCGAGTCTAAAAAGGTTGGGAATTCTTGCTCAAGAGTAAGGACTTGAACTGAATGCGAAAACGAGCCAGGAGTGAGGTCAGTTTCAACGAGAGGACAATTTTTATGACGTCATGGTTCCAACAAGAGGGTCATTCTTGTGGACGTTCTCGTTTCAAACAAGAAGACTATTTTTGTGAGGTCATGTTCATAACAAGAGGGTAATTTTTTGTGTTGTCATGGTTCGAATAAGATTACTATTATTAAGAAGTCACAGTTCTGAAAGGAAGACCATTTTTATGAGGTCACGGTTTTAACAAGAGGGTCATTCTTGTGAAGTCATAGTTCGAATAAGAGGGCCATTCTTGTGAAGTCATGGTTCTAATAAGAGGAACAGTCTTGTGACATCATGGTTCCAACTAGGGGACCATTCTTGTGAGGGGGGGGGTCATGGTTCCAACTAGAGGATATTTGGTAGTTCTCCGTATGCTGTAAATCTTGCACAAGAAATACGATGTCTTTCTCTTCATTATGAGTGAGGGGCGAACAAAAAGTGTTTGCTGTCACCTAATATATAATGTTTAATGTGGAGTTAAATTGTATGCTTATTTTAGATGATATAAAGCTCTGTAGAGAGAGAAAAATATAATACATAATGATGAAATTATTTTCTAATAAGAACCAGAGGGAAAAAAGGAAGAAGAAGAAGAAGAAGAATTTAATGAAGAAGAAGAATAAAGTAATAAAAAGAAAAGAAGAAGAATAGAAGTAATAAAAAGAAAATAAGAAAAAGAAGGGTAATTATTCATAAATTAAGTAGGTAATGGGATATGTAATGGAAGAAGAAGAGGAAGAAGTTTAATATCTTGGCCAGGATATTTTGGGGTTGCTAAGGAATATGGGTATAAAATTTGGCACTGATTAGATTATTATCATTTACCTCATAAACTCCATTACCACACACACACACACACACACACACACACACACACACACACACACACAGAAGAGAGAGAGAGAGAGAGAGAGAGAAAAGAGAGAGAGAGAGAGAGAGAGAGAGAGAGAGAGAGAGAGAGAGAGAGAGAGAGATGAGAGAGAGAGATGAGAGAGAGAGAGAGAGAGAGAGAGAGAGAGAGGCCAGATAATGTAAGAGACGTTTTTATTTAAAGGTCTTTTAAATATTTTCTCGGGAGTCTAAATGAGGGATGCTTATAGAATGGGTGCGAAAATGATGTAATGCAATCAAGGTTGCCAACCTATATTCAACAGGCTTACCAACATTACCAATTTTTGTTCACTAGTATTTCTGCATTATTTGTTATTTTCTCAGTTTTCGTTAGCGCAAAGTAATTATTATGCATTTGGATTATTATATGTAGCAGAGCTGGAGGACGAATATTGCTTTCCCATTTAAGAATATTAGGCACAAATGTACGATCTTCAAGTGTGTATGAATTAGCCCTTAACGTTAACAAAAACGTAAGAAGTGAATTTTTAAGAAAAATATATTAGGTCTTCTTACCGAGAGCCGTTTTGTGGTAGACCTTGTGATCCTCGCAGGTATGTGAGTACACCAATTGGTGAGAAATATTTTTAAACACGAATGTGTTGTGGCTGTAGTAAATGAATATTCTCTGTACAATTTTATTGCTAATTGAAGAAAATATTGTGTGTATGTTTGTGATTGCTTAATTATAATTACCTAATTGAGCTTACGGGAAAATGCCTTATCCTCGTAAGTCTCCATCTCCTGGTCGGTTCCATTTTTATACTCAATGATACTTATATTTTTATTTAAAACTGAGAATTGAGTTAGAATTAACTACCTCTTCGCTTAGCGAATTCTAATCATCAATTATTCTTACACTAAAAAACAGTACTGTACTTCATTACATCCTGCAAAGAAGTTTCTTACGAAGCTTCAAACTATGTTCTCTAGTTTTAGAGCCAGCCATATCAAAATTTCTTCCCTTGCCACTCTGTCAGACCCATGGAGGACTTTAAAAATCATCACCATATACCCCCTCATTCTTCTAGCTTCGAGTGATGATAAGTCTATAATCCCCTCAGACTCTCCTCATAACTGAGATTGCATGTTTCTGGCACCAGTTTCGTGGTATTTCATTGAACTTTTTCAGTTTTTTATAAGATTTTCCAAGTGTAAATTCCAAAAGATGGCTGCATATTCAAGCTTTGGCCTCGCAACATAAATGTTTCTGGACATTTCCTTGTCCATATGTCAGAGAGCTACCCTTGCATTTGCTAAGTAGACATTTACAGTCCTTACTATGTCATTTATATGCATTTCCGGAGACAAATCTGCCAATATCTTTACTCCTAGATCCCTCTCTTTCTCCGTCTCTTGAATTTATCCACATGCTACTGGGTATCCAAGCTTGGGCCTTCTTGCACTTGTACCCAGTCTCAATACTTTGCATTTTGAAGTATTGAATTTCGTTTGCCACTTTTGTGACCACTCATACAGACTATTTAGGTCTTCCTGAAGTTCTCTACTATTGTTTTCGTCTTTTACTTTCTTCACAATATTTGCAAACATATTCAAGAATGAATTTACAGACTCTGATCGGTCATTTACGTATACAAGGAACAGTAGTGGCCCTAGACTTGAACCCTGTAACCGACTACTAACCCTTCTCCACTCAAACACTGATTGTCTTACTCTAACCCTCTGTTCCTTTCCTTCTAAGAGTGTCTGTATCCATTCCAAGACATTTCCACCTATTGTTGTCATTACTTGCACCTTTTTAATAAGTCTCCATGTGGGACCGTATCAAAAGCCTTCTGAAAATTTAGAAATATGCAATCCGCCCAGCGCTCTTTCCTGCAAGTTCTGGCTTACATCATTGTAAAATTCTAATAAGTGGGTTAATGTTGATCTGCCTTCTCTGAATCCTTGTTGTTTCGCTGACAAAAAGTTGAAGGATTCCAAGTGAAGAGGTGTGTGTTTTCTTAGTAGTTTCTCAATAATTTTGCAAACTACGCTGGTCAAGGAAACAGACCTATTATTTAGAGTTGTATCCCTCCTTCCCTTTGTGAAGATACATACACAAGGGCTATTGAAAATATTGTCACAATGATTACTCTTCAAGTACTCTTCAATTATTACACTATATTTTATTATTAATTATGATATTTTAAATTAATTGCATTTAATTATTTATTATTAATTATGATATTTTAAATTAATTGCAAATTCTATTAGTATGTTATTTTTACATAACCACATAGATTGTAATGTTATCAACTACAATATGACTGGGAGTGCCCATGTGCACATGTCCCCATGTACAGTTATCTGAATAAATAAAAAAAAAAAAAAAAGAATTTGAAGTAAATAATAAAGAAGAAAAAATTGTGGTTGGAAAAAAGTGGAAAGTTGGCAACAGAGAAAAGTGAGGGGGGGGGCGGAGGAGAGAGAGAGAGAGAGAGAGAGAGAGAGAGAGAGAGAGAGAGAGAGAGAGAGAGACACTTATGACAGAATACCAGTCATGGCAGTTGGCTCTTCCCCTGTTACAAGGGAATGACATGACAGGGCGTTGACATAGGTGTTTGACAGGGCAAATATAAGCCAAGGGAAAAGCCGCCCCAGTAGAAGGAATGGAGGAGAGTTATAAAGGCGGCTGCAGCAGAAAAGTCTGGAGGGAGTTTATAGATATTAGGAGACCTGTTTCCATCCTTTTCCCTCTCAAAATTATAATAATAATAATAATAATAATAATAATAATAATAATAATAATAATAATAATAATAATAATAATAATAATAATAATAATGATTATAAAAATAATAATGATAATTATAATAACAGAATAATAATAATAGTAATAATAATTATAGGTTCATAGTTGCAGAGGGTACCACAGCACTTTTGAACTCCGAAGTTTTACCACTTTGCCGACCCACCTGTGAATAGCACATTCGTTTCTCTTTCTCAATATGGGCGGAGTTAGGAAATGCAATCACAAAATTTGAATATAAGTCCTTTAGAACAGGAGTCCACAGCTTAGTACTCTTGTCCACAGAGGTTTTAAACTATAGTCACAGTGATACCTTCTTTATTTATCCCCATTCGGATGAGGGTGGACACAGACCGATTTGAGCTGGGGGATTGGGGCCTGATGTTCTTCCTTCTGAAAATTCTATTATACTTCCAGTCTTGCTTGCCAGCCTATCTATGGTGTGAACTTTAATAATAATAATTATAATAATAATAATAATAATAATAATAATAATAATAATAATAATAATAATAATAATAATAATAATAATAATAATAATAATAATAATAATAATAATAATAATAATAAATTCAAAATGAATTTATTTTCTTACTTTGATTGCTGCTCTGGTGTGCATGCGAATATGATCATATCTAATAGTAACTTATCCAGTTTAATGAGGCATTTAATGAGTGAAAAACCATTAGATAACATAATTACTTTTCACTTAAAAAAGTAATGGCTATCTGTCACTTAGCTATCCAAGATTAATATTGTAATTATTATGTTATAATGAATTACTGTGCTATATTTATATAGCATTAACTACTTTAATTAAATAATTTTTCAGATACCATCTCTCTCTCTCTCTCTCTCTCTCTCTCTCTCTCTCTCTCTCTCTCTCTCTCTCTCTCTCTCTCTCTGTACACACACACACATACACACACACACACACACACACACACACACACACACACACACACACACACACACACACACACATATATATATATATATATATATATATATATATATATATATATATATATATATATATATATATATATATATAAGGAGGGCTACTAAAGGAAATGAGAAACAACAGAGTACCGTAGCGCTTACGAGATTATTTTTCTCTTTACACCTATGAGGATGAGTAGATGGATATACTCGTAAGGGCTCACATAGCTATTGTGTTCCATTTCCTGCCGGAGCCCCCCCCCCCACATTCATGTTGACAATATTCACGGGCTTCTCGTGAAATGAATTTATATATATATATATATATATATATATATATATATATATATATATATATATATATATATATATATATATAGAGAGAGAGAGAGAGAGAGAGAGAGAGAGAGAGAGAGAGAGAGAGAGAGAGAGAGAGAGAGAGAGAGAGAGAGAGAGAGAGAGGTATTGCTTCATCCTTGATTTATATTTCTCAAGGTGTTTTGTACCTCGAAGTTGTAACGTCAGGTGATTCGTAATTCATTCGGAGGTTGTCATTTATATACACTTCAGAACGTCAAACTGTTTTATTATTATTAACTTCAGTGATGTCATTTATCCCCCCTCCCGGCTCACATAAGATGAATAATGATGTACGAATGCTTGTAAATGATGAACCACGAGCTGCCTGAAGAGTTCTTGAGATGCTGTGAAGATGAATACCCTCAGAATTACTTATAACGATTAGAATAGCGCTACAAAATGCCATTCAGAAAAAGGAACACCAGAAATTACAATGTAAAGTTTATAACCGTAAAAAAACTACAATTTTAGTTGCCTCCAGTAAATTTAATTAACACTAGAGAATGCCTTGTTTAGTCAGTTGACCCAGAAAGTACCCTCTTAGAAATAATAACCTCTGGAGTATAGTATAATGATGAATACCCAGCAGATGTACTTATGAATATAAATAACGACCGCGGTAGCACAGTGTTAGAATACTGGACTCGGAAAGTGATAAACCCATGTTCGAGCCATTCTGGGCCATTAGGAAGGGCATCCAACCCTGATTCCCCAGCTTCAACCTGTCTGAGTCCACCCCCAATCGAATGAAAATTACCAGTGACATAAAATGACAAACAAAAACAACAACTCCTTTTGGCAGTTGATTACCCTTAAATTACTTTTTGCAGTTAGATAAACCTAGAAAATACCTTTTTAATAACACAAAATTTCCCTTTAATAAAAAGTAACCTCTGAAATACCATACCATATATTAATGAATTAACGTCAGATTACTTACAAACGTAAATGACACTCCAAAAGTTTCTTTTTAGCAGTAGCTTAACCCAAAAACCCATATGTGGAGTTACTTTACAAAGAGGAATTATCCCTATAGCAACCTGTATAGATGAATAACCCTCATTTATCCTCATACAATATGTAAATTTTAGAGAAGGCCAATTATTAACTTATAAAGATGAAGAACTCTCTAGAGCACTCTGTAAAGATGATCACTTATCCCCTAAACACCTTGCAAATTTTAGATAAGGCCAAGAAATACTTAAGAAAGATGAAGAACTTTCTACAGTCTTCTGTCAAGATGATCAGTTATCCCTTAAACATCTTCTAAATTTTATATTAAGTCAAACAATGCCATAAAAAGATGAAGCCCCATCTAAGTAGAGTCTTCTGTGATGATAAGTTATCTTAAATGCTTTACAAAGATATAGAACGCTCTAGAGTACATTATAAAGATGAATGAAAATCTCATAAACTATGTCTGCAAATTTTAGATAACCCCTGAAAATGTCCTGTAATGATGAAGAGCCATCTAGAGTCCTCAGTAAGGATGATCAGTGATGTCCTAAGCACCGTGTCAAATATGATTATATATAAAAAAGATAAACCCCAAAAATGTCCTGTATGATGAAGACCCATCTAGAGTCCTCAGTATGGATGATCAGTGATCTTTTAAGCACCGTGTCAAATTTGATTAAATATACAAAAGATAAACCCCAAAAATGTCCTGTAATGATGAAGAGCCATCTAGAGTCCTCAGTAAGGATGATCAGTGATCTCTTAAGCACCGTGTCAAATATGATTAAATATACAAAAGATAACCCCCCAAAACGTCCTGTAATGATGAAGACCCATCTAGAGTCCTCAGTAATGATGATCAGTGATCTTTTAAGCACCGTCTCAAATTTGATTAAATCCAGAAAATGCCTTGTAAAGATGAAGACCCACTAGATCACCATGTAAAGATGAATGATACTCTAAACACTGTCTTGTCCTTAACCTTTTTCTTTTCCTTCGTCTTGGTGTTTCTTGTGCCCTGGCCTTTATTGATTAAGGCAGTTTTTGCCTGTCCCGGTGTCACACTCATAAAAAAAAAAAATAAGCCACCACAAAACGTCTTTTTGAAGTATAAAATATCTCAGAACATCTTGTGGAAAATCCAAGTTGTTATTGCTGTTTTTGCCGTTGTATGTATCATTATTGATTACCATTCGAATGGGGTTGGACGCAAACAAGTTTGCATTCCTCTAAAACGCTTATTAAAAGTTAGATTTTAGGGTTGCCACAAACAGGACAAAAGACATGAAAGATGTCGCCATCATGGCCCATTTGGACACCTTACATCAATTAATGACTCCCATAAAAAACTTCTTCAACGTTAATTGACCCTAAATAATACCTTGAAATGACGAATAACCCCAAATACCAAGAAACAAATGAGAAAATTAATAATAGTGACCCACTTGGGCACCTTACAAGAAGCAATGACCACAAGTGACATTCTTCATTTTAAAGTTAATTGACCTTAATTAAAGCATTGCTACGATCAGCAGCCTCATTTGCGAATTAAAGTAGATATAACAAAAATAATATAGTAAT
>JAXCGZ010013312.1:95000-105000 GCA_037179515.1 Halocaridina rubra | reverse complement strand
TCTATCTATCTATCTATCTATCTATCTATCTATCTATCTATCTATCTATCTATCTATCTATCTATCTATCTGTCTCTCAGGTAAATTTATCAGTAAAGCCTATGAGAGAGAGAGAGAGAGAGAGAGAGAGAGAGAGAGAGAGAGAGAGAGAGAGAGAGAGAGAGAGATTCCAAAACTATGAAATTATGACAAAAAATATATGCACATGACACTTGACACATGCTTTCCAATCTATTTCCTCTTATCTAACGAATGACACCTCTCTGACAAGAAAAATACAGGACTTCCCCCCACTGTGAGAGACAATACTAGGCTTTGTATTGAAGAAACATTACCAGATGTCATGAAGTCTCGAGATAAGAAGGTGAGAAGGATATACGGTACGTTGCACATAACAGCTGATTATCATGGGGATTACATTATTCATGTAGGTATAGTAACCTCATATAATAATAATCATTTATAATCGCTATTAGAGAGATGCAAAAGCGTTAAGACTTGAAATATAAACGTGTTTTTAATGAGGTAATGGATGTTTGGGACCACACATTATGCTTTTGCTTGATGTCTTTGATTAAATTAAGGGGGGATTGCCTTTTCTGGCTCTAAAGTTACTCATATTTTATTTTTTGGGTTATGATAACATCTGAGAACATTGTTAAACAGATGGCTCATTAATTTGCATAATTTCAATTTATCAAATAAATTATGTATTTGGAATTTTTAGTAGAAAAACTAGCTTTCGGTAAATCTACGATTTTTTTTTAGAAGAGAAATCTCGAAATTTCGTAGTAATTGACCAAGTTATTAACTCTCTCTCTCTCTCTCTCTCTCTCTCTCTCTCTCTCTCTCTCTCTCTCTCTCTCTCTCTCTCTCTCTCTCTCTCTCTCTCTCTCTCTCTCTCTCGAGTGCCGAGAAAGGAAGAAAGTGGTTGACATTAGATGATTACTTGGAAGACTTTAAATGCAATACACTCTTGGCACTCTTTCAAGTGTAAAGAACCTCTCTCTCTCTCTCTCTCTCTCTCTCTCTCTCTCTCTCTCTCTCTCTCTCTCTCTCTCTCTCTCTCTCTCTCTCTCTCTCTCTCTCTCTCTCAGTATTTTATTATGATGATGATTATTATTATTATTATTATTATTATTATGATTATTATTATTATTATTATTATTATTATTATTATTATTATTATTATTATTATTATTATTATTATTATTATTATTTTTATTATTATTATTTTTATTATTATTATTATTATTATTATTATTATTATTATTATTATTATTGATCTTGTTGTTGTTGTTGTTGTTGTTCAACTGTCCTCTCTTCTCTCCAAGAGGTTAGTTTTTAGGGACTAAAAGGATATACCTGTGCCAACAACTGGTCACGATTTATTTTCTTAAATGTCTTTGAAAATACACTATACCTTAAATCTAAAAGATTCCCAAAATCAATATTTACTTATTTTTTTCCTTTTAGTTAATTTTTGCAGGTACTATATTTTAGCCAAAAAGGTACGAAGTTCATAAACACGAGGAAGCGCATTTAGCCTCAATATCCGCCAGCTCTTACCAGGTCTGTGTCCATCCACTTTTATGGGGACGTATGAAACAAACCCTTTTCGTCCGACTTGTGAAGTGAAAGATATAATTAATTTGAAGCGATTCGGAATCATGAGCAATTAGACCCCTTGTTGCACCCCATTATGTGTCACAAGTAGTCCATTCGAATGGGGGTGGACACAGACATTTTGGAGTTGGGGGATTAAAGCTGGATGCTCTTCCTAACGCTTCGCGGAGGAATCGAACCCGCGTTAGTCGCTTTCCGGCTCGCTATTAGTCTCCATACATTGAGGGAACTAATCGTTGAATAAAAACTCGGCACTTGGGTATATACTATGCCTAATTGTGCCCATTAGAGCCCCATGCATGTTACTTCCCGCCTTGGGGCGCTTATCTCTATTTTTATTAAAAAAAAACGCTTGTGTTATCAAACTCTGAATCCAATTAAGGTTTACAATTTTTTCGCTTAGCGAACTTCAAGCATTAATATTCCTCCAATTAAAAAAAACAAAAAAAAGTACTTCTTTGCATCTTGTAAAGAACTTTTCTTTCGAAGCTTGAAACTTTAGCTTGTAGTTTTACAGCCAGTCGTATCAAAATATCGTTCCCTATATCAATCTGTTAATAAAACTGTTACCATGACAATAACTATTAAACAGGGGAAAAAAAGAAGTTGGGAAACTGGCAAGCGTATTTTTTTAAGCATTCTTTAACTTACCTATAGTGGTATATACACTGAGGGAGTACATGAGAGAGGCACTGAAAGACCACGTTTCGTTAGGACGAACGCCTCTGTATCCTTTGGTTTTGACTAAGGGGACCACATTTTCTTGATATTCTTCCAGGGCCCCAACAACTTCTTGGCGCCACTTCGTCTCTTCCAGGATGTTGAGGTGTAAGGTAACGTTCCAAAGGCGGTAAACCATGTCCTCTCGTAGTTCACTGGCTGATTCCTCAGGGGTGGCGTCACCTATTTCACCCTCAATAGCCCTGAAAGCGAAGGCTCCAAGGATGTTATAGGCTACGACTAGCCCACAGACTCCAACCTAACAAAAAAATAAATAAAGAGGTAAAATAGATGTACATCATGCTTTGCCAATATCTAAAAAGAAATATGACTTCGAAAATAATGCCTTGTAATTTCACTTTTGCTCTTAACATGAACTATGCTTTCTTTGGTGATAAGGTTGAGTTAGATTCCCTAACTCAGATTAGATAGAGGTGAACTGTCAACCTGATCTTGTCTAACCTAGTTTAGATCTCATGATTATTTTAGTTATTTATTTGTTTTTTTGGTATTATTTGATAAGCTGTAGCTAAACGGGTTAAACTTAGCTCATACTCAATCCCAGGGTGCTTCGTTTACCGCCTCTTCTCCTAAATAAGGAAAGCTTAGAAGAAGAGGATAATGGCACCCTTAAAAAGGTAGCCAACTATAAGTTCAGCAAGCTCTAATATTAAATAATTAACACGCAGTTGTGGTAAGGTATGTTCTTGAGCTTGGGCTTTGATAACCATTAATATATATATATATATATATATATATATATATATATATATATATATATATATATATATATATATATATATATATATATATATATATATATATATATATATATATATATATATATATATATATATATATATATATATATATATATATATATATATATATATATATATATATATATATATGTATATATATATATATATATATATATATATATATATATATATATATATATATATATATTATATATTATATATTATATATATATATATATATATATATATATATATATATATATATATATATATATATATATATATATATATATATATTAGAGCTTAGCTGGGTAAAATCAGCGGGAGTGTGATTACCTAAGTGTGATTACCTAATTGTGTTTACGGGAAAGAGCCCAAAGCTCCTATCTTCCCGTCTCCTCATCGGTTCCATTTTATATTTAGTCATACTTATCATACCTGTCCTTAAAACTATGGATTGAGATAGCATTAACTACCTCCTCGCTTAGCCAATTCCAATTATCAACTACTCTTACACTGAAAAAGTATTTCCTTACATCCTGCAAAGAAGTTTTCTTACCAAGCTTCAAACTATGACCTCTAGTTCTAGAGCCAGCCATATCAAAATATCCATCCCTATCCACTCTATCATAACCATGAAGGAATTTAAAGACTGTCACCATATCCCCCCTCACTCTTCTAGCTTCGAGTGATGGTAAGTCTAATTCCCTCAGCCTCTCATCATAACTGAGATTGCGTATTTGTGGCACCAGTTTCGTGGCATGTCTTTGAACTTTTTCAAGCTTAGCTATGTGCTTTTTCAAGTGCGGATTCCAAAAGGGGGCTGCATATTCGAGTTTTGGCCTCACATAGGTTACATAAATATTTCTGAACATTTCCTTGTCCATGTGCCTGAAGGCTACCCTTACATTTGATAAGAATGCATATGCTGCCCTTACTATGCCATTTATATGTATTTCTGGAGACAAATCTGCCAGTATGTTTACTCCTAGATCTCTCTCATTTTCTGTCTCTTGAAGTTGTACTCCAGCCACCGAGTAGTCAAGCTTGGGCCTTCTTGCACTTGTACCCATTCTCATTACCTTACATTTTGAAGTATTGAATTTCATTAGCCACTTTTCTGACCACTCATGCAGATTATTTAGATCCTCCTGAAGTTCTCTACCATTGTTCTCGTTTTTTACTTTCTTCACAATCTTTGCATCATCTGCAAACATATTCATGAATGAATTTACAGACTCTGGTAGGTCATTTACATATACAAGGAACAAAAGTGGCCCTAAAACTGAACCCTGTGGAACTCCACTACTAACTCTTCTCCATTCAGACACTGAGTGTCTTACTCTAACCCTCTGTTCCCTTCCTTCTAAGTAAGTTTTTATCCATTCCAAAACATTTCCACCTATTCTAGCCATTGATTGCAGCTTCCTAATAAGTCTCCCATGTGGAACAGTGTCAAACGCTTTCTGGAAGTCTAGGAATATGCAATCTGCCCAGCCCTCTCTTTCCTGTAAGATTTGGCTTACCTCATCATAAAATTCTAATAAGTTTGTTACTGTTGATCTACCTTCTCTGAAGCCATGTTGCCTCACTGACAAAAAGTTGAAGGATTCCAAGTGAAGAGAGATATGTTTCCTTAGTAGTTTCTCCATAACTTTGCAAACTATGCTGGTCAAGGAAACTGGTCTATAGTTCAGAGCCGTATCCCTCCTTCCCTTTTTGAAGATAGGTATCACATTTGCTTGTTTCCAGCATCTTGGAATCTCCCCCGACTCCAGTGACTCCTTAAATATGATACTTAGTGCCACTGATATTGTGTTTGCGCATTTTTTAAGCACATGAGTGTGTGTGTGTGTGTGTGTGTGTGTGTGTATGTGTGCGTGTGTGTGTGTATGTGTGTGTGTGTGTGTGAATGTGGAGGTGAAATATGCACTGTTATTTACAGGAGAAATTCCACCAGGGATGTGTGACTATATTAAGATGCGAGGATATGTCAATTTAATGCATGTAATTACTCATTCAAAAGAGAAGCAGTTTGATGCGAGGAGCAAAATTAGGACGCCAGTGATGGAACAATATATTCACGAGCACATGCTTGAGAACAGACAGAAATACCTTTTGTGAGGTTCTGTAATTACAGTTTGATAAATTTGTGTTTGCATTTACCTGATTGTGGTAACAAATTGTTGTCACGGGAAAGAGCCTTGTGCTTGTAACTCCCCGTCTCCTGCTCGATTTCTTTTTTCTCTTTTTTTTAATACTCATTTTCATTTATCATATCTGTTCTTAAAATTATGAATGCAGTTAGCATTAACTGTTTCCTCGATTAGCGAATTCTAATTATCAATTATTCTTACAATAAAAAAAATACTTATATGCTGCAAAGAAATATTCTTATGAGGATTCAAAGTAAGACCTCTATCTCTAGAGCCTCTCATAAAAAAGTATCACTCCCTGTCCACTCTGTCAAAACCATGAAGGAATTTAATAACAGTCACTATATCCCCTCCTCCTTCTAGTTTCAAGTGATGGTAAGTCTAATTCCCTCTGTCACAAGGTGCACAGCATGTCTCTGAACTCTTTCCAGTTTATTTATATGCTTTTTCATGTGTGGATTCCAAAAGGGTGCTGTATATTCAAGCTTTGGCCTCACATAAGTCACATAAATATATCTGAATATTTCCTTGGTGAAGGAAATCCCTAATATTGCTAAGAGAACATGTACAGTCTTTACTCTGCAATATATATGCATTTCCAGAGACAAATCTGTCTTTATCTTTACCCACTAGGGGTAGAAATGAGCCTGCTATCATGGACATGCCTGTTTGGCATAATATTCAAAGACTTTGTCCTTTTCTCTCTAAATTTGTTTAAATGCTTTATTTATTTATTTATTTTTTTGTATGAACACTATAGTGCGTACTACATTAATTAACAACTATATACCGTTTTATGCATTTCTAGAGACAAATCTACCAATCCGGTTACCCTTCGAAGTCTTCCGTTCTTTTGTCTCTTGAAGATCCACGCCTGATACTGAATACCCAAACTTGAGCCTTTTTGCACTTTTGCTCTTTCTCATTACTTCACGTTTTGAAGTACAGAATTTCTTTAGGCACTTTCCTGACCGCTCACGCAGACTATTTAGGTCTTCCTGACGTTCTCTGTCACTATTCTCATTTGTTTCTTTCATCGGTGTCTTTGCGTCATCTGCAAACTGAACGAGTTGGCTCAAGCTCCTGAAGCTCCATTTCTGCCATTTCATCGAATACAACATTGGACGTGAATGACATGTGATGAGATATAAAACCTTCATAAGCTGGTACTCTAGAGTAGGCTGGAATGACCTCATGTTTGAATCCTTTATCTCAGACCATCCACCAGAACATTCAAATACCCATTGTAATGATTAGTGTTTCTAAAAGCCAGAAAAATATACTAAAATTTTTTGTTCCAGAAAAAGGGAAGTATTAATAAAACCTTAACCTCATTTACCTCAAATATCGTAGTGAAAACTGATCCTTGCCATGTCAGCAAAGTTCTTGGCTAGAGATATCCTAATTTACAAAAGGCTTTTTAAATCTAAGGCCGCTTTCACACCAATGTGGCACGTCGCACGCAACATGCCACGTGGCACGCCAGTTAAAAAGAGCATCCGGAAATATATGAAACCTTTCACATTTAAGTGGCGTGCCACGTCCCATGTGCCACTACTGTGTGAAAGGTTTCATATATTTCCGGATGTTCGTTTTCAACTGGCGTGCCACGTGGCATGTCACGTGCTATGTGCCACATTAGTATGAAATCGGCCTAAGGTACACCTGCCTTTCGATAATTCAAGGGTTGTATATGTATGCTGAGCGATAAAGTCCACTTCACTCTGCGATAGCATTAAAATATGCTTACCTTAAGCTACATATTATAAGTGCTAGTAAGTAAAAGATGTACGTAACTAGGAGACTGGGAATAACGAGCACGGGGCCCTTTCCCGTAAGCACAGTTAAGTTAATACTTTTTTCTTTTCCATGAGCTCGAGACTCATTTGGGACCACAAGTAGCTTGCCTTATCCATATGTGTACTCATTATCCAGCTGAGTTAGAACAGGCTGGGGTACGGCAGACGACTCTATTATCCCTTCTGTAACCTCGATGACTTGGTGAACATATCGCTTTTTTTTTCTTTACTAAGGAACAAGACTTCCTTGAACTTGGGTTCCTTGGTATGCTTGCTAGTCTTCAACTCACAAAACCACTATATATATAATAGTAAGAATGTATTGGACACTTTCTCAAGCATTTTGAAGCTGTATTTTAGGACTTGACTTGGGGGGGGGGACGATAGCTTAGTAGTAGAGCTTATGAGTCGAGAATTAACTAGCGCCGGTTCGAGCAAACCGCAGAGCATTAGGAAGGGCATCCAACCTTAATTCTCCATCTCAACCTGTGTCCAAACCCATTTGAATGGAGACTGATTGCGACACCTTACACTATAGGATTGGGCTTTACAGTTAAGTGTAGAATTGTTTTAAAATGGTATATATCCCTGACTCAGTATAACTAATAACGTCTTATATAAGTCTTCCTTCTGCAAGGCATCCAGCTTTAATCCCCTAGCCCCAACCTGTCGGTGTCCACCCCCCTAATATGGTGACATAACAGGGTAAGTAGGTTGGCCCGTCCTGGTGTCACAATCATAAAAATAAATAAATAAATAAACCTTTCTCCCATCAATATAAAACTCTGTGGCTCTATGCAACATTTCAGTTTTTCTTATCAAAAGCTTTTGTATGAGCATTCAAGGAATTATTTTTTTATGATATTACTTAGTCTAGAAACCAGCATTACCTGACTGATTTCATACTCGTTACAGAAATTTTAATCATCGTTAGCAAAAGCCTGCTATAAAAGCCAACAGTTGACGTTTTCATGTCAGCAACTTTAGAAATTATTAAGATT
This sequence comes from Halocaridina rubra, assembly GCA_037179515.1. Classification (NCBI taxonomy): domain Eukaryota; kingdom Metazoa; phylum Arthropoda; class Malacostraca; order Decapoda; family Atyidae; genus Halocaridina; species Halocaridina rubra. The sequence continues at coordinate 96,937 of JAXCGZ010013312.1, read as the reverse complement.
TCTCTCAGTTTGGGAGCAAGCTAACTTCATCTGTTAAAAGTGTAACTAAAGCTACGATGTGCCTCTTCAGGATTCATTTTGAGTTATCATTATCTCTATATAAAAGAACCATAACTCCCTCATAAGGAGATGCCTGAGTTAAAGCAAGAACTTGGATTTTTATTTGGGAGGAAAATACAAAGGAAAGAACTCCCAGTCCCCTCGCTCTGCACCATATAGTCGACTTTTATGATACGCAGATTAACACGGGAGAGTTATTCTTGCTTCCCCTCAGGGGGGATAAGCTTGAACTAAAGGGAGTATAACTTACTTGCGTAAACAAGAAAGCAATAATCCGTCTACAAGCATCCTTTAGGAGGGTCTTAAAGGTTGATGTAGCTTTGCCCCCAGCGGCTGCCCTTCTCTGTTCACGCAAGTGACGCTCGTAAAGCATACGCGCGTAGGCAGTCTGCATGATGATGGCACTCTGTACTATTACAATATGGAAAAATACCTCAAATATTTTCTCTCAGGTGTTGAAAAAACTTATAGCTGATCATAGATTATAGTAAAAGATTTGTGTAGTTCTTTGTCATCATTTCATAAAACTGAATAATTTTTATTTCATTTTGGTGTTCTAGAGGCTTGACTGTTCTAAAATGAATTCTAAATAAACTGAAAGGGTCAATTATTATCAGTTCATGTTTGATTCAACTGTTTCTGTACATTTCTCGCAACACAGCACTGCCATATCTTTCAGATTATATCTCAATAGAGATTCAAATATATATTCGTAAATTTTTGTAATCTCTGTACATATATCATAATCAGGTATGTTCCAAGGCTGTTTTTTGTAGTTTTTCTTTTTGTTTTTAAGTACTCGTCAACGCCACTTGTTTGTAAATATTTTAAAAGATCTCCACTTTATTGCATCTATTTTTCTTTTTCCTTTTTGCCATATCTATTCTACACAATTTCAATTTTCTTCCACAGATATATTTGGGCTGCTCACACTTTTCTAGTTTTTCGCATTAAATATAGCGCATGTAAGTGATTTTTTTTTTTAAAGATTTTTCAAGGTAATTAGGACATCAGAATATCTGCAAAAAGTGACTTTATTTTTTTCTTATTACACTTTTTGTAATGTTATATGTCGTCTTTTTTAACTGTTGTCATTCTTTTATTTACTGAAAAAGAGCCTCGCGGTAGCTCAGTGGTAGAGTGCATGAGTCGGGAAGCAACTAACCTGGGTTTGTGCCCACCTCGGAGTGCCAAGAAGGGCATCCAGACTTAATCCTCCACCTCCAACATGTCTATGTCTACCCCCATTCGAATGCAAAATAATCTCTTTTTTAAAACCCATTCTCACGATACCATTCTTTATAGGTTTAGCTTTTTTTTTTTAATAAATGTAGGGTTAATTTAGAATAGTTTTATACATTCGACGTAATACCGTGTTCAATAATGTTTTTGCATTTCCTAAGTATTTCGTTCCTGGGTCATTAAGATAAGATATTTATGCAGTTTGCTTTTCACAGCTTTTAACATGATATGGATATATTTTAAAAGCAACGCGATATGTAAATGTCAGGTTTTTTTTCTTTTATTTTTTTAATATCAATTTAAAACACTTTGTATGATCTGCAAGTAATAATTATGTTATAATATAATATCGTGATAAGTTGATTGTCATTGGAAATTGGAAATCGCAGAAATACAAATATTTTTTTTCACTCTCTCCTCAGCCCTAATATACACATTACTTCATCGTATTTTGATATTTTTTTCTCTAAAGAAGACTGTAATTAAGAAGAGGAGTAAAACGTTTAGGGAGAATTTACATTTATTTTGTTTTTCATCTTAAAACTTTCAACCATCGAAATCATTGATATAGAAATTAAACAGATATTCTCTTCTATAATGCACCAAAACTATTTCTGATATAAAACTGTTTTGCT
>JAXCGZ010013312.1:42500-92500 GCA_037179515.1 Halocaridina rubra | reverse complement strand
GAAGAAGAAGCTCTCTCTCTCTCTCTCTCTCTCTCTCTCTCTCTCTCTCTCTCTCTCTCTCTATCTGAGAGAGAGAGAGAGAGAGAGAGAGAGAAGAAGAAGAAGAAGAAGAAGAAGAAGAAGAAGAAGAAGAAGAAGAAATATATATATATATATATATATATATATATATATATATATATATATATATATATATATATATATATATATATATATATATATATATATGGGATATTTGTGAAAGTATAACCCTGATTTATATATTTGGAGCAGGAAAACTGAACGCCCAGGACAGGGTTGTCAGAAATGAGACCACGCATGCGCGCGCTGTTTTTTCGTACTGCGCTGCCAGACGTATAAGCGAATTTTTAAATTTTTAATGGTTCCAGACCCGGAGAACTGCATATGCCAGGTAGGATCGATCCTCTGGATCGTACGCGGGCGTACACCTTCTCCTACGCCCGCGTACTATCAAGAAGATCGATCTTACCCGTCATACGCAGTCTTCTACGACTGATTTGGTCTTCCGAATCACGGAGATTATTGGGTGCAGCAGCCAATTATCGTAGGCCCTCCACGACGGTTCAGGACCCCCTCGATTTTTTTAAACTACGTAGGACCGTTAGGATTCCGTCATACGCGGACGAAAAATTTCACCCGATTATCGTAATGACGTCATTGCTGCCGGGAGGATTCCGTCTTTAGACGGTTTTAAGAGTCGGGTCGGGAATTTTGGCTATGTGTGACGCCAGCATAACTAAACACGGGATCTGTGCGCCAGTCCTGTGGCGGCGGGTATCTGGGTGCGTCCTTTGCCTTCTAGCGGCTATAGGCATCTATGAAATGCCGTGTGAGGCTATAGGCATCTATAATATGCCATACGACAACGTCATGTTAGGCATTTACACATATTCATTTAGCAATAAGAATAGTCTCAGTGTCTCAATCTTTGTAAGGCTTAAAGGCAATTAGATCTGCAACTTCTATTTGGAAAACAATGACGAGCAAAGCAAGGAATTAATGAAAATGGTCATGCATGGTTTTCTCCCTAGCCCTTTTGAAAAAAGTTCTATACCACCCTGTATACTTGAAAAAAGTAGGTCCTTCTTACAACATATTACTACCTATCAGTATTGATGTATACATGAAAAAACAGTGACGTAAACCGTTCAAACGACTAAAACCCGATAAAATAACGTTAGACCAGCCCACCCACCCAAAAAGTGAAAGAAAGAAAGAAAGAAAGGAAAAAAGAAAAAAAAAAACAGCGGAGCAATACATAGTTTGAACCTCAAACTCCAGAAGCCATTATTTCTACTTTCAACGATGGCCACCGCGATGTTTGAGGACGGTGAAGTGTTAAATGCTAAATATATAAATTAACGTGATTAGTTAAAGAAAAAATAGTGATTAATTAAAGCAAAACTCGCTAAAGTCAAGACTCCAACGCTTGAGGTAGGAAAAATATGAATATATCTTCGAAAAATGTAATAACTATTACATATGCATTACCTAGAAAGGTTAGGTCGAGTGAGGCCGTTTAGGTTAGATTTTTTTTTTTTTAATCGTTGAGAGTTTTTGAATACTTATATTAGAATATGGGAATATTACACAGTTCTATTTAGCACTTTTGTTATAAGGAGTATTTTTGAGTTCTCAATATATTTGGTGCACCATATTGGATCGGCAGAAAATTCTTGCCCGCTTACCCTATGGGTGATCCAAGCAGTGGGGGGGGAGGGGATTAAGGCAACCTTTTCGCTCCAAAGAGCTGAGAGGAATGAATGAGGTGTCTGTCCTCAGGTGGATGTGTGGTTCGACTTGGCCACCACTTACTAGAGGGATTGCGGCCACTTTGTGTATTTGTAAAATTGAACCCCGTCCTTTGATTTTGACATTGAAATATACTAATTGCGATGATTCAGAATGTGAAATATTGAAAATTGATGCTTGCTTCGGCATTGGTTAAAGCCTACTTTCGCACACCCCACAAAGTGAAATGATAATACAAATAATGAAATATTGAAATTAATAATAATAAAAAAAAAAGCTAGTATCAAATCACCCCATAACAGGGTGATTTTTGCTTAGCTGGAGGTGTGAAAGTAAACATTTACTGCCATATTCGTCGGAAATAAGATGTTGAGATATATCCCACCATATCAAATTGGAATAAGCAGAGGCTGTTTTAGGAATTCATGAGAAAAACCATATTTTAGGTATGGGAGTGGATACAATGTTTTGTGTGTCACAGTTAGTCCCTAATCAAAAAAAGGTGGACAGACATGTTGGAGCTTGGGGATTAAGGCTGGTTTGATCCAGTGTAGTCGCTTCCTGCCACAAAAGTACAGCCACTTGACGGACCCATAATTCAGTTATGAGTGAACTTTGCTATTACTTCTCCTAACTTGGATGCTTTACCCCCAACCCCCCATACCTAACCCAACTAGCGTAAATAATAGAAGGTAATTATGAGCTTCAGATTCACAAATACCATTGAATAGATACCCATTCTTTTCCATGGTCCGTATCCACATCATATATTTTTACTGTCCATTTTAATATCTAGTACGTTTAGCCTAATATGTGACAAAACTCATTAGCTCTGTTCCAGATGTGATGTGTGAGGTTTTTTAGCATCAATTGTATTATAGTTGATAATTCCTACCACTACATGCACAAGTTATAAAATTTTAAAGTTGTATTGTGGCATGAAGATAATTAGTTATTGGGTGGAGTGAAGGGAGCATATAGGGCTAATGGTAATAGTGAGTCTTACATTCATAATTACTTACAGTATTTCTGTGTTGATATTTTTCTCATCACACCAGTTCTTATGAGATTAAATCATCTAATTGCATAATAAAGAAGATACTGTACAGTTCCCAAATAATTATACAAAATAATGCCCGTATTGTAATACTGGGTTCTACCATATTATATAATTTTATTTTTTTCTATCTTCTCTCCTTTTCTTCACCATATTAATTTTTGCTTGACCTATCAGGTTTATAGTTTGACTCTCTCCAGCTTGGCTTGCTGCTTAGCTTACAATTTCTTCCATTCCTATTCAGACACCTTGCTGTGTTGATGTAGCAGTTAATTAGGTTAGGTTATTTAATGGGGGTCTGGTTTTCCTAATGATTTTTAGTGTAAAACAACCAGTTTAACAATTGTTTTCTTTGTTTGGTGTTTTTCCTCACTTGAAAGACACGGTTTTCCACTAGGGATCGAGCTTTGTTACAAAATTATTTAACTTGAATATGGCACATTTCTGATGAAAGCTACACATTCATTGCAGTAGTTTCACAATTAAAATAATTAAAAACACACACATCTTGGTCTTGGTCAAATATGCATACAAATCACAATGAATACAGAATGTGTGTATTGGTCATTACTAATGAAAAATTTTGGGTAAGATTAACCATACCTGTATGGGTAGGATTTCTTTATCCTGCATAGAACTGGCTGGACATCCTAGGGGTGGATGCTAGATTTTAAATACAAGAACTTTATCCTTGTTTGTGATTTATAAGCCTTTGGGTATTAATAACAGCTCTTTCTATAATAAGTTACACATATTTAACTAACAAGGGATTCTGGGGGGTAACTTCTTTACAAGATCCGGATTGCATTCCATCTAGTCTAAAGCTATTCACTAGATCTCCTTAGTTATATTTTGTTTGTATTTAGTAATAATTATGCAATATTGACTACTTTTGCTTCTGGTGTAATAGTTGCTGAATATTTTTTGTGAAGTAGTTCAAAGACATTTGACAATAACGATAATGGTGATAATTTTTTCCCTTAGTGAAATTGTTCTAGGTTAATTCGTCTCTGGTACTTAAGCCAGACCTTCTTTTATGATGAGATGTGTGGTAGTGATAATTACTGTAATTTTATTGTGTGCATTGTTATATTCAGAAGTATTTCATGAGTTTATAAATATCATACTTGTAGTGTTCCATGGTTTGCTGTCTTCTATGCCACTATTAGCCCCCATTATAGAGGTAGATACTGACAGGTTGGAGATAGAAAATTGAGGCTTGATTCCATTCCTGACACCCAGCGATGTGCTAAGTACGTGACTGTCACCTCTCATTGCGAATTCTCTCAACTACTTCGCTACCACAATACCTTGTTTATTCCATGTAAACTTCTTAATTACTCAATATGTATACATCTGACTATTGAATTAGTAAATGCCTGTTTTGTATGTAGTGAATCAGTATTGTTAACTTACCTAATTACTTAGTGAATAATATCAGCATTTATATGTTGCATCATATAGGAAACTTGCAAGCATTTAAAAATGCTAATTCCCTTCTGTTTATAAAAGATACTCAGTTTGAGAGTTTGATGTTCTTTGCTGTGTTGTCCGTTACTGTTAATCGGTATCATGGGGAATGGATATTGGTTGAAGCTGGAGCAATCAGGTTCAGCCTTGTGGCATGCTTGAACACAGGTTTGTCACTTCTTGATTCTAGTGCTCTAAGCCCTGCACTACTGTGATCCCCATTTCTCAGTTTGAGAGTACTGTATAGTATACTATATTTATGTTAAAAAAAAGTTAATATATCCAACACTTTGTGTTGAATTCCTTTAACTCTAGTCCTTCTTATTATTTATGACTAAGGATTACATTACTGTAGTGCATTATGTCGTGTATTAGCTCATACATATTTCAGGAGTACAGAAAATGTTGTTACAAAGATATACAGGTTGCTAGTTTGTGGGAGATGTGTACTCATGGCTTTTTTTTTTTACTTAAAAAAGTTGTTTCTTCTTTACAGGTTTAGTTATTAAAGACGCACCAACTTGGAGAGAAAAATTGTCCCTTATACTTGGTCGATTGGATCATCAAACTTGAATTGAGCTGCAGTATTCTTAAGGTGAATACATTCCTGTTATATTGATAGTACTCTATTGATTATATTGGTACTATTGTCAATAATTACTGAGGAAATAGATTCTCTGTTTTTCTGTATAAATACTTTGAACTTCCAATGTGTATACAGATTGGTTTGGGATTTGATTTCTTAGTAAAAGGCAAGATTGTCGAAATACTAATGTAAATTTAGTAGTTAATTTTTAAGCTGTTTTATGGTTACCTAGCTTTCCCATGGGGATAAAATGCAACTTCCTTTCTTAGTAATGGCAAAAGTATCCAGGGCAGTAGCAAACGTTACCCTTCATTTAGCATTGTATACATTAACAAAACATCAAGAACAGTTGTTTAACCATGGGGCTTGATATATGCAAGCAGTATACAGTACTTACCTCACATAATATTTGTTCTTATAATTGTTTTCTTTATAGCACTGAGAGTATAACAACATAGATTTTCAAAATCACTGAAGATTTTTTTTTTCTACATTTTACTTGTCACAATCTGTCACCATTTGGGGGTGGACACAGACAGATTGAAGCTTGAGGATTAAGGCTGCATGCCTTCCATCTCCCTGCTGTGAGGTTGAACACGGGTCTACCACTTCTAAAGTTGAGCATTCTACCATTGCGCTCTGATAATCAGATAGTGAATAATTATTAGGAAATGGTAAAAGTGGGTGTTCATTTTCTAAACTTTAATGTCATATCTTTGTTAGTGTATAATAATTTTGTTATTGATTGGCTTTTTACACTATTTGATGAAATACGTATTTTTACATTCACGTTGCTAAGATTTTAAGATTTAACATCATGTGTATAAATTATGTCTTTTACTATGTCATATACCGTTAATATTCATTCAGAAAGTAATTTCCTTTACAGCACATCCCTAAAAATAGTGGCAAATATTTTTCGAAAAAACAAATCTGTAATACCTACCTAAAATATTTATAATTTACCATATACGCTGTCATCTCATTCACTGTCTTCATATCGTTCTGACAGTATTTCATTATTCATTGTACCTTTGCCTTATAGTGCAGGTGTTTTCTGTTCCCTCTTTGAATATCTACTCGTCAGTGGAAACATTGGGAACGGAATTACCTTGTGACTCATTAACTAGCAATGATAGTTGTAGTTCTTACTTAGTATTCACCTCCATTGAAGATTCAGTTGTACTTTTCCTAAATTGTTTCAGTTGGTGTGGATACATTTTGTATCTCCACAGTTCAGTTACTGTTTACTGTGGGTAACCTAAGTAGTTTGGTGGGGGGAAATTGTGGCAGCCTTTTATCCTCACGAAAGGAAAAGGAGTGATCGAGGTATATTAGCTTCTGCTGACCGTGGTTTGACTGGGCTACCTCTTTAACAAGGGAGACTGGGGTAATTATATCAGTATTTATAATTAACTTTATGTTCTTGCACAACTAAGTTTACAAGGCTGATACTTGAAAGAAATATTCAGAATAGTAAGTAATTTTTATATTAAAGGTAAAATTCTATCTAGGCTGTTTTCCCCTTTAATTGGGGGGTAGCAACATCAAAGTTAGAAAACAATAAGGGGATTACTTTGCTCTATGGGCAATGACGAGGGAGCTAGTGACCGTTCAGATGGCACTGCTGGAGTGCCACAGCCCATCCTCCCGGCTCTTCCACAACCTGTGTCGCTTCACAACTGCCAACTCCTCCTACTGCCCCTTTCCACAGGGCTACCTCTGTAAGATGCAGTCCCGTGGTAACAGCAGATGCCCATCAGAGCTGCATCACTGTCGCTCGCCACTCATTCCTATTCCTAGCACGCTCGCTTGCTTCCCTCACATCCATCCTCCTATCATTCAGGGCTCTCCTTACTCCATCCATCCATCCAAACCTAGGCCTTCCTCTAGCATTTCTCCCATCAACTCTTCATTCATCACCCTTTTCAGCAGTCTTTCATCATCCATCCTTTCCACATGGCCAAACCATCTCAGAACATTCATATCTACTCTGCCTGCAATTTCTCTCCTCACACCCGTTCTTGCTCTCACCACTTCATTCCTAACCCTATCCAACCGAAATACACCAACCATACTCCTCAGGCACTTCATCTCAAACACATTTAGTTTCCATCTCTCACTTACTTTCATACCCCATAACTCTGATCCATACATCACAGTTGGCACAATCACTTTCTCATACAAAACTTTCTTAACATTCATTTCCAACCCTCTATTCTTCATCTCTCCTTTCAACGCACCCAGCACTTTACATCCTTCATTCACTCTGTGACACACATCTGCTTCCACTCCACCATTTGCAGCTATAACCAAGCCTAAATACTTAAACTGATCAACTTCCTCAAGTGTCTCTCCATTCAACATAACATTCAATCCACCACCATCGTCATTTCTTGTACACCTCATAACCTTACTCTTTCCCATATTCACTCGCAACTTCATTCTCTCACACACCATTCCAAATTCTGACACCAACTGACACAGCTTTTCCTCTAAATCTGCCAACACCACAGAATCATCTGCAAACAGCAACTGATTCAGCTCCCACTCGTTTTCATCCCCATCTACCATTCTCAAACCTCGACCATGCACTCGCTCATTCACCTCTCTTATAACTTCATCAATATACAAATTGAACAGCCATGGTGACATCACACATCCCTGTCTCAGTCCCACACTCACTGGAAACCACTCGCTCACTTCATTCCCTACCCTAACACAAGCTCTACCCCCTTCATACAAACTTCACTGCATGCAACAATTTACCATTAATTCCATATAATCTCAAAACATTCCACATAGCCTCTTCATCAACTCTATCATACGCTTTCTCCAGATCCAAAAATGCAAAATACACATCCTTACCCTTTGTTAAATATTTCTCACATAACTGCCTAACTATAAAAATCTGATCTATACAACCTCTACTATCTCGTAAAGCCACTGCACTTCCGCGATCACATTTTTTGTCTTATCCCTAATCCTATTAACTAGTATCCTACCATACACTTTTCCTACCACACTCAACAAACTTATACCCCTAAAATTATTGCATTCATACATATCTACCTTACCTTTGTATAGGGGCACTATACAAGCAATCACCCATTCCACTGGCACCATTGACAACATAAAGCATATATTAAACACTCTCATTAACCATTCCAATGCAGTCACACCCCCTTCTTTCAACATCTCTGCTCTCACACCATCCATTCCAGGTGCTTTACCTGCTTTCGCATCATACAATGCCCTTTTCACCTCCTCTCTTGTATTCTCTCTCATTTTCATCTCCCATTACTGGCACTTGAACACCCCCCACTGCCACTATAGCTGCCTCTCTATCTTTCTCTATCTTAACATCTGTCCATTCACATCTTTCACTGTCTTTTCCATCCTCGATCCACCCTTCCTTACTCTCTTCACTTCTTTTTATTCTCCTCATATGACCTACTAAAATCCTGTCCCCACCTAACATTTGCCAGCCTCTTCTCTTCCTCTACCTGCCGCTTGGTTTCCACATTTTTCCCCCTATATCTTTCATAATTCTCCCTACTTTTACACTGCAGCCATTCCTCAAAAGCTCTCTTTTTCTCATCCACCTTCATTTTCACCCCTTCATTCCACCACTCGCTGCCCCTCCTCATGCCACCTCCAACAAACATCTTTCCACACACATCACTTGCATGTCCCACAAAACCTTCTTTCATCAACCCCCATTCCTCCTCTAACTCCCCAACTTCTTCTTTCACCCTGTCATATGCCACTCTCAACCTGTCCTGATATTTCTGTCTCTTCAATGGCTTTTTCAACTCTTTCACCTTCACTATTTCCCTTCTACATCCCCCCACTCTATTTCCCCACTCTTTTGCTACTACCACTTTTGCTTCAACCAAAAAATTATCAGACATCCCAGCAACCACACCCCTAAATGCATGCACATCTTTCACTCTACCAATCATGCTCTTTGCTACCAACACATAATCCATCAGTGCTCTTTCTTTCACTTCCATTTGCCACTCTCATCCATGTATACCTATTTATTAACTTCCTCTTGAAAAAACTATTACCTATCACCAACTCTTGCTCCACACACATATCTAACAGTCTCTCGCCACTCTCATTCCCACCTGGTACCCCATACTTTCCTACAACACCTTCTACCTCTCCATCACCCACTCTGGTATTCAAGTCACCCAACACAACTACATAGTTCCTTCTACTCAGACCATCCACACACCTAGTTAACTCATTCCAGAATTCATCCTGCTCTTCCTCACTTCTCTCACATCCTGGCCCATTCGCACTAACAAAAGCCCAACATTCCCTACCTACCCTAGCCTTAACCCACATCAGCCTAGATGACACTTCTTTCCACACCACTACCTTATTTACCATCCATTCACTCACCAATAATGCCACACCTTCTCTCGCTCTCCCCCTTTCAACCCCCGACACCCTACCCGTCACATCACCAAATGCCACTTCTCCTTTTCCTTTCATCTTCGCCTCACACAATGCCAATACATCCATCCTCCTCTTACCAAGCATATATCCAATCTCACATCTTTTGCTATCTATCGTACTACAACCACGCACGTTTAGACACCCCAAAACTAGAGATTGGGGAGAAGTTATTCTCCCCTCTACTCCCCTTCTTCTTTGACGTCTCGCAGGAAGTTAATACAAGGGGGGGATTCCTAGTCCCCCGACCCATCCACTTTTAGTCGCCTCTTACGACACGCAGGGAATATGTTGGGGTTATTCTTTGATGCTGTGCCCGCCACCACAGGTAAAATACATTTACATAATCGTTATAAGTTCTTATATTTTTCATACATTGTCTAAATCAGCCAGTAGGGGAAAGAAAATCACACAAAGAAAAAGTCATCCCAGCTTTATCACAAATCTCACCCATCCCTCCGGGTGTTGAGACTTGTTGGTCACCTTGTTGGACTGTGAATCCTCCCTCCAGGACTTGACTAAGTTATTTTGCCTATTGTAGTTCATTAACCTTAAAACAAAACACAAATTGTCACAGAAAACAAAAAATCTCTTAGGGTTAGTTGGTATGATTGACCTGGATGCTCTTTTTTTCTTGGAAAAAAAATGGACTCATATCCATATGTAAATGTCATTATGACTGATAATTAGCTTGTTAATGTAGCCTTGAGGTAAAGTGCATGAGTCAGAAAGTGACAAACGTGGGTTCTGTTCCACAGCATGTAAGATGGCATTGTGTATATTACAATGTTTAATGAAGTGAGGGAGTCACTTTTCTTTGGTGTTTATGCCATCTGCGTTAAATTGTAGAATATGGATGATGAGTGTTAGGTCCTGTGGTAAGGGAGATTTGAGGGAGAGGTTTAGGTATGGGGGGGGGGGTAGGCATCAAGTGATGGTTGTAATAATGTTGGAGATGTTGCTGGTGTTAGAAGAATGGACAGATTGGAGGGATGATATGTGGAAGGAGTAGGGTATGGGTTTGAAGAAGGGTTGTGGGAACATTGTTAGCAGGTCCAAGTATTTTTGTAATGTTTCATGATAGCAAGTGTTGGATTGGTGATTGGGTCCAGTTTTTGCACGATTTGCAGACAACTGAACCTTTAACATGTTGGCTTGAAGTGATGGGTGTGGAGCACGTTGGACAAAAATCCTTGTAGTTAGGTCCTGGGTTGCTTGCGATGTCTAACTAAAAGGAACTTTCAAGAAATGACAGCTGGATAAATTTTTGTCTGTATAAAAACTTTATGTAGTGTTGGGAGATGAGGTAATTGCCTGGGTGACTGAAATTCAAAGTTCTCGTGCCCTGTAAGGGACTGGGGTTGGTTGTGGCCTCTTTTGCTGCTGCTCATCTGAGCTGGTTGCCCTCTTCTGAATTTCAGTTGTAGAGGGTGAACCCATGATGTAGACACTGCCACTCCCAGTCCCTATCTCTCTAGTTAATGTTTCTCCCCTCTTTTTTGAAAATAGAAAATCTATAATAATTAAGGGTTAAGTTTTTCACACGATTTGTATTTCCATAACTAATTTTGTTTTCCATTTAATGTGTAATAAACTTACTCTGAACTAAATTTAAAAATATAACTTCGCACATTGTCAGTAGTGGCGTGGATAAATAATTTTTAGATTTTGATTTCAGAAGTTGGGTGTGCAAAGATTGTATATGATAGGAAAGTTTGGCATACCAGCAGTACTAAATATATCCTCAAGATCTGGCTTAAAGAAGGTAAGTTTGTAGAGATGTGTTGAAAGTATTTGTAGGAAGAAAGAAGGCAATGCTTAAGGTGAAGTGCAAAAATTTGAGGGCTGTGGGAATTTTGGATATTATAAGCAAGGAAGAACACTGGGGAGTTGTGTGTGCCGACCATTTAAAAATAAGCAGTTGGCTGGAATATTTAATGTATGTCATTAAATCTGGGGCACAGGCCTAGGATTATGAAGCAAAAATTTATTAAACTTTTTTTGAAGTGAAAAATACCAAGAGATGTTGCGATATACTGATTATTTAAACTAAAATGTTTTGAAGAAATGCTAGAGAGCTAGGAGAGACATGCATGTTTCAATATAATAAAGGGTAAGGAAACATAATGAACATTATGAGAATGTTCTAAAGGGAAAGCAAACTGGCCATAGATATACAGAATTTGTACGGTAAGTGGGATTACATGGTACGAATTTAAAACACAAGGGTCAAGCTAATGTGGTGCAAAGGAAAAGGTAAGCAAGTTGGTTTGGCTAAGACTTGATTATATGGGGGAAATTTATCTCATTTACAGAATGATTAGGAGCATTAGACTTGATTATATGGGGGAAATTTATATAATCTACAGATTAGTTCGGAGCATTAGACTTGATTATATGGGGAAATTTATCTCATCTACAGATTGATTAGGAGCATTAGACTTGATGCAGGTTGTAAACATGGTCTAAATTGCTCTAAACATGTATTTAGTCATATAGTTATACAAAGTGAGGAATAGGATGTAAAAACGAAGTTATTTAATGATTAATGGAATGGACTTTTCATAAAGGAGAGTTATGACAATGGTGGAGAGGTTTAGTATTGGCTTTAATAGGACCTTAATACTTTAGTAGAAAAAAATGTGGAAGGGCACAGTGAAGACCTTAATTTCATTCATTTTCTATAACTCCAGAACATGCTGAAGTAAAAAGTAAATGTCCCAGAGAAATCTCATATTCCATCATGTGTATCCAAAAGAGAGAGTTGTACTTCCCATGAATTTTGTCGTTATAAAGTTTCCATTAAATTTTCATTTTGTCACATACCTTATCAATATTAAGGGGTTCCCGAAGAGCAGCTTCAGAAGATTGGACAAGTGCAGCAAGCACAGGTCACACTGAAGGACATACTCCAATTATTTTATTTGGGTGAGATTAAAATTATCAAGACAAGAATAATTTTTTTTTTTTACCCCGACCGGGACTCGAACCTAGGACTTATGATCACTAAGTCAAGACGCTACTAGTGGTAGCGCCTTGACTTAGTAATCATAAGTCCTAGGTTCGAGTCCCGGTCGGGGTAAAAAAATTATTCATGTTTTCACACATGTAATGTGCTTATTTGATATTATCAAGACAAGTTAGTCTCATCCAAAAATGTAAATAAACTCTCGTTCTTGTTTGCCATTTTGTTACACTATTAATCCTCACATGAATGAGGTTGGAGGTAGGGGATTAAGGCTGGATGTCCTTCCTGACGCCCTGTGGTGTAGTTCAAATATGGGTTGTCACTTACTATGTTGAATGCTTTTTGGGACCCCTCTTTATCCTATGATAGCATTCTAGTACATTGCAACATGTAGGGAATAAATATAGTTTTGATAATTTGATTGGAAGTACGAATCTCTCTTCTGGATACTTGGGAAGCAAATGATTACATTAGATCATTATGGATAGTGCAAATGATTTTTTTCATGACTTTTTTTTCTTCTTTCTTTCTACTTGATCTACGGTTACAGAAAAAGAATGAAATTAAATTATTACACCTGGTCTCCTGCAGTTATTGTTATATCTAGTTATAAGACCTAATAAAAACAACACACAACCTCTCCATCTTTGGAATGTCCATTGTGGGTTCCCCCAGAAGCTGCAAATCAAGAGGTGGCCAGGATCAGATTTTGGCTAATGCCAATGAGTGTTCTTCTAGTCAGGCCTTGCTGAATAGATGCCATATAAAAATTCTTATTAGTTAGGTCTGTTAGGAAGGTGCTAGTAATTTTAGGATATCGACTTATGGTGTTTCGCCGTAAGTCGAAATGGAAATTGAATTGGTACTATACTGAAAAGGGAGAATCTTCTACGAACATTGGCCGCAATCTTGTTTATAAATGTAGTTTTTTAATACAGTACGTGTTTCTTACAATGAGAACTATTTCTATAGATTATTGCTAATTCTCAAGGTAAGCAATACTACTAAGAATATTTTTTTTAATCATAGATTACAAGTTTTTCCAATGTTTTAAATTTATTTTTAACGTAAGTTGGGGACAGGTTCGAATTTAGGTGAATTCACTTACGTCAAAATCCACTTGAGGGCAGCTGTCAGGATCAGAACCCTGTTATACAAGGACCCCCTGTATAATGGTTTTCACCAAACCAAGCTGCGCACCTTTTCTGTTATTTATCTACCTAAATTTAATCCTCACAGTGGTACTGATTTTTTATCCATACTTAAAAATCTATTGGACGCTTTCATATTGTTCAGGTGGTTTTCAACCCTGCATTACATTGAATATACATATGCATGTTCATTGGTATTTCTTCAAGGTTTTGACACCTTGCATTGAAAAAACTGGTAAAGGAAATACAAATTATGAAGAAAATAACTTTTATTAAATATTTTCCATGTGCTAACAGAGGACAGAACACCAGTGCCAGTCAGAGATTTGTGTCCATAAATTGGAACTGTTGCCATCAAAAATTCCTTTAGACATTTTAAATAGGGTGCTTGTGGATTGTAATAGTCAGAAATCCTGTAGTATATCGTGATGTGCAATTAACTAGTTTGTGAGCTTGCATGCCTTGTGGTCCCAGGTTTCTACGGTGTATTATGTTGCTTGTAATGCTTCCGTTGTCACAGTTGGGGTATTAAATTACATGAGAGGAGTTCGGAGTACTGTACTTGTATTCGTTGTGGGTGTTTTGTCTGTAAAGGTCTTTAATTTCTAGTGAATTTTTTTTTTTAAAGTTACTTGTTTGGATATGCTAAGTCTGCTTTTGAGTTCTGTGAAAAAACTCACATCATTATTAACGTTTGTAAAAGTGAAAGCTTCCAAGTTGGTTCTTATGTAATTAACCGGTGTGTGCCTAGTGGTTTGTTGGAGATAATGATGGGAAGATTCAGAGCATAGGGTTTTAATCACCTTCCATGATGTCTTGAAAGTGAGAATTGGTGAACAGAAGGTAGAAAATGGCCTTGGTGGGAAATGTTGATAAATAGCATTTAGAACGAAAAGGTTCATGTCAGGGTTTTCAACAAGAAGCTATCTTGGTACTGGATATTGGATACTGATAGGGATGTATTTGATTATGGCAGATGTCTTGCCAAAGAGTTTTATACATGATTATGTTTTTATGGTATTGTCATGGGAGGTCGAGGTTTTCTGTTTTCACTGATGTCAAGACTGCTGAGCTGGTTCCACTGACTATCACCTGGGGTTCTGCGAGAAACTGTAAAATAATTGTGCTATTACAAAATCAGTGATTCTGAATTCATAATTCCTACTCAACAACAAATTATTGACTTATTAAGTGTCGATTCATGTGATGTAATTGTAGATTTCATATGAATTGTATTGGAATATTAAAAATTACTACAAGGGTTCCTCGAAGGTGAAATCTAAAGTGCTTAAATTAGGATCCATCATCACTAACATACAAACTGCTTGTAGCCATCACTCAAGATAATCGGAATGGGTGCATATGGTACAATACTACACCAACAGGGTTTTCACGAATCTGGAATTAGGCATATAATTGTTAACTTAAAATAAATTGCTGTAATCGTAAGAATTTTGATAATTTACATCAGACAGGCAGAGGACATTCATCAACCATTTCAGAAACTTAAGTTGCGAACCCGTCCTAATTTCATCAGATTTTTCCAAAGTTATCACTCAATAAAAAATTACTTCCATTACACAAGACACTTTAAATTCTCTTATACATACCAAATTATGTTTTCCGTTTGTGGAATAAGCCAAAGTTCATATCCTGGCAAAGAAAAGAAAAATATTAATCAAAAGTCTAATCCAGTAGATTATTTTATTGCAAGACTTATTCAGAAATGTAATGTTTCACCACAAATTTTGTGAAGCATTGTCTGAAGACCGTCATGTTTTTCATCATGAATGTGTAGAAGCTATGTAACTTAAGGAATACATTATCAGAGCTTTAAAGCACAACATAGCTAAAATCCTATCTTTGCCACTAGTTCTGAAATGGTAAAATTTCCTTCGGCACTAAATATTAGTAATCGAATCTAACTAGTTCCTTCCGCTGCCCAGTCAAAAATGGAGCTGCCTTGTGCGTGCCAGTAAACATGTTGCAGTGTCCTCTTATGTTCTTTTTAAGCACTAATTTTACTTATGTAACTAGTTCAGAACATTTTCAAATCTTTCTTAAGCATCACATTAACAATACAATCATTAGAAAAGAAGGATGGCTATCAGAAAAAGCTATTGGAGTTCCTGTTCATGAAACCGAGCTATGGACACAGTCGAATCTGCATATGGCCTGCCATTTACAAGTGTACATATGAAGTGGAAGGAATTGTGATAGCCCTTTGTCCCAAAGAAGCAAAGCGGAGTGACTTGAGGTATATTCAGAAATGAGCAAAAAATTTACCTGCTTAAAGTTAGGAAAAGCCCACTAACAAGGAGACAAGATTTTCAAAGAAAATCCCCCCCCCCCTGCTCTAAAATGGATCTTATACATTTCAGGCATACTAATAAAGTATGAAAAAACTACTGCAAATAGTTCAACTTCAATTTTAATACATGAACTTTACATAGTCTTTCAACTTACCATTCTAGGAATATCCAAGACTAGCCAATTGTGTAAATTCCATAAAATAATCCCATCAGCACAGGAACTATTGGCTCATTATACTTTTCCAAGTACTCATCACGTCTAGGTCAGGGTGTTCTGAAAGTAAGAAAAACTTGTGTAGTGATACATATGAACATCAATTAGAACAAGATAAAGAGACAAGAAATTCAGTTAATAACAATCACCAGTGTTGTGAAGCTAGATTGTCTGAAGACCGTCATGAAATTCATCATATAATAAGTGTGGCAATACCGACAAAGCTTAAATAAGGTACTCTAGTCATAGTAACCCTTAGGGACTGAGGTAGCATAATGGTTAGAGCACTTTACTTGAGAAGTGATAAACCTGGGTTTGAGTCCACCTCGGGGCGTTAGGAAGGGCATCCAGCCTTATCCCAATTCCAGTCTTTGTCCACCCCTATTTAAATGGGGGACTGACAATGAGGAGTTTTAATCATGGTGCAAGAAATAGCAATGCAACTCCAAGTTAAATGAAATCAATAGGATTGGAAAAACACAATGAAAACAAATCAAATGTTGAAACTCTTAAATAGGCAAAAACTACAAAGGGGAAATAAAAAATAAATACCAGCGAAAGAAAATAGCAGTGGGATGGATATATAAATATATGGTAAACTTGGAATATATAAACAGGGCAAGGCAGGAAACCGATGTAGCACAGTGGTTGAAGCACTTGACTCTGGAAGTTACAAACAATCTACATGCTTAAAGCAGGGCATTACGAAAGGAATCCAGCCTTAATTCCCCAACCTGTTTCCACCTCCTTTTGAGTGGGGATTAATAATGACAAAACGGGAATTAAACAAGTGGCATAATATAGCTACATTTTAATCATGCATGAGATGCTTTTATTTGCAAACTGCAAATAGACAAAACATCAATACCTCTGGAGGTGATAGACTTGAGATCTAACCTACGTGGGGTGTCATGAAGGCATCTATCCTTAATTTCCAAGCATTACACTGTGTTCATCCCCATACACTATATGGCAAGTAAGTATTACACTATATCAGCCATACAAGACAACGTTACCTATAAAGCTAATCATTTAAATAAAATAGTCTACAATTAAACGATGTAGAGGTGATGGGTAGAATACATTTGTAATGTGGAATTGGCAAATAAGGAAAATCTTGAAGGGAACTCTGAAGATGAACAATCTATGTTCGACTACTGCAAGGCTCCAACCTGTCTTTATCCACCCACCAAATGAGTAGGAATTTATAGCGATACAAGAAAGGGCATACAAACTTACAGGGGATGAATACAAGATGTGAGCAAGAGCCCCTTATGAAGAACCCCAATTTTAAGATGTTTAATGTACTAGCAGTGTGCCTTCTGTAGACCTTGTATGCTATGAATTCTCAATAAAAATACAAAAGAACAATCTTAACAAATGAGCTACAGTTAGAATTCTAAGGCGGTGCGGCATTGGTGATTACACACGCGACTAATTTTTCCTGTTATATCACTATTATTCCCCATTCTAACGGGGTGGACACGTGTTGAAGTTGGGGCATTATGGTTGGACATGAGAACATACTATAGTGGTACGAAGATTTTGCATGCCCTGAGTGTTAAGATTCTGAAACCAACAGGTAAGTGTGTAAGTATATACAGGTACTTTATAACAGTATAAAGAACTATATCAATGCCTATATAAAATTTTGTTTACAAGATTCAGAAATGCTTTGATACAACCACAAGAATGGACAAGGTAAAACAACAACAAATTGTTGAGCTATCTCTAGCTGGATATAACAATGTACATCTGATTAGTATTATCAGTGGCCAAGCAGCTGGAAAAGATCAGCCTACATCATGCAACTTGGTGAGGAAATTCGACAGAAGATAGAAAAATATAAAAGTATAAATCTGCATATTGCTAACCAACCTAAACACACATTAACTATATACCATGTATTGTGTCTAGCCTGTAAAAACTTTTATAAAATACTCCAAGAGTGACTTATGTCACTTCGAACAATATTCTCTGCCGAAATAAAAAGGGCTACATTCACATCACCTAGCACAAAACAGAAAGCCTTTTAATGCATCCCTTAAGTGTCCACACATACAGGCTACTTAGTTTAGCTTCAGTTAGGTTTTTCTTTCACTTTAAAATGCAGGTTTCGAGTTTCTAATCATCATTTAAACAATGGAGAACAGAACTGGTGTTCTTTTCCCATTTTTCTGAAAAGTACAGCAATGCTGAACTCGAAGCACGACTCACTTCTAGCATTACATCAATAATCTCAAATTAGTCAAAATAATCACATTACTTGAGCCTATAAAAAAATTTGATCGAGAGCTTAACTCTGAGATGCCATCACTTAGTTTCAAATACACATACAGGGTGGGCCAATATTAAGGTTTATATATTTACAGGGTGGGTAAAAAATTAATTTGATTCCATTTTCTCACCCATTCTTCTAGAGGGATTACCTGGCTGTAGGAATATAGTTCCCTATGTCGCATTGCTATTGAAGAAGATATCATTAGCAAAGGCCTCAGTCAGGTATATACTCATTCAGAAGGAAGGAAGGAAAAAAGGAAATAAAAAACCGACCTTAAACACACCTTGTATACACTTGATGTTACAATTGAAAGCTCAATTTCACAAAATAACTCATTAGTTTTTAATTTTGCTAGATACCTTAAGGTGCCCTTGCTTTACTGAATGCCCGACCTATAATGATAAAATTAACCAAAGAAAATGAAAAACTTACCATAAAATATAGGAAGGAACGCACTTTTGCACATCCATTCAAAAGTTTTCTTGGATTCTATTTACACCTGACAATAAAAGAAAAAAACAAACTATATTAAACATCTAAAAGCAAAACCCACCAATAAAAAACGGAATTACAGACACTCCCCTACTTATGAACACGTTAGGGTCCATAAGTTCGTGAGTACAACACAAAGTAAACAATATGAAATTTTAATACAGTAATAATATAGTACAGTACAGTAATGCATGGGTAGATAATGGGTGCGTCTTTGTTATATCTGCAAATGTTTGTAACTCGGTTGTTGGAGTAAGGGGTAATTAATGCTGGATGCCCTAAGATGTGCCCCTGTGGGCTCAAACATGGGTGAGAGTCAAGTGCTCTAACCACTCTACTACCGCAACCTCGAGTGGGATATGATTAAAAAACTTGATTGATGTATGCACAAATTCAAATTGTCTACTAGAAGAACCAGTATATTGAAAATTATGCAGTTTCCTTTACCCAAATAATGCTGCCCAAGTATTTATGTGCCAAATACTTGGGGGATGAAATGGGTTTAATGTTTGAATACATTTTCCCACAATATGCAAAACATTGTTGTCAACGATAAAACTCTGCCAGCACTAAAGGTCGATAAATTAAAACCATTAATATTAACAAGAAAATTTACCAAGTTTTAATTCTCAGTTTAATAACTTCTCCACAGCAACTGCAAAAGGTACATGCTAAATAACTAGTGATAAACTGAACAGCTACTTTCTGAAAGCATAACTTATCAATGCACAACAAAGTCTATTTTGCTGTGAATCTCATTTGGTCTTTACATGCAAAATATTATTTTCAAGTTTGCAGTATATATATATATATATATATATATATAAATAAATATATATATATATATATATATATATATATATATATATATATATATATATATATATATATATATATATATATATATATATATATCCTGTGGGACATAAATATAGAGGGGGTGAAATGCCCAGTCCCCTCACACTGCCCCATTTAGTCAACCTTTGCGACACGCAGGAGAACACAGAGGTAATAGTGACAATTCATCTTTAATGTTTTACAGCAGTGAGTGGAAATCAGGGGACAGACAATAACCCCTTAATACAGAAGTGGACAATTATCCCTCGATAATATTAGTTTTCAAACCTTTTCTCACAACGTACCCATTGCCCCTCGATAATATTAAAGTGAAACATATCATATAATGAAACTGTGAATATAGAGCAGGGGTCTTAAACCTTTTTCTCCCCATGTACCCTTTCGGGCATTATATCAACCATGTGTCCCCTGCCCTTTGTGATAAGTGGAAAAAAAAAGTGGTAACTCGCAGCCTTCGCATTTGTGAGGTTGGCATATCGGTTCCTGTCCAAGGCCGAGTGTTTAAGCTGTATACTGAAGTGGCTGGGTACTACTGTGGGGGTTGAGGCTTTCCCCGGCTGTCATTCTGAGGAGCATCTTAAATGGACATCGGAACTGACACCCAGCAACCTTTACTTATAAGTGTACTCCTAGGTTTGTAACAGAATACCCATTGTATAATGGAAATAAAGGTCTATTATTATTATTATTATTGTGTATGTTTGTAGATACTTAGTGAATTAACTACATAACAAGTAATATAGCAAGCATAAGCAACAACTGAAAATTAAAGAAAAAATTCACAAAGCTTTGACTGTGGCTGTGCAGTATAAATTTCATGGTTAAGGAAAGAGCTGAAAAACAAAATACATTATCCTTATATCAGCTGCAAAGGGCATACCCCAGGTTGAAAACCCTTGATTACAGTCAATGTGAACAGTTTTATTTTACACGTGATAAGGTTAAGGGCAGCTGTCCTGTAAACAGTTGTACTGAGGGACATTAGTCCTTTGTATAAATTTTGGGTAGAACTGAACAGCAACAATTCGCCTTGTAGAACACATACGGAAAAGGATGGTAGTATTCCCCATTCACTAAATCAGGGAGTCTATGGCTCTTATTCATAAGGGGGAAAATTACATTGCATTAACCATCACAAACAAACCCCTGAATAACTTCACTGTTATTGTTCCTTAAGCTGCCTGGCCAAACAGGCAGGAGTACATAAAAAAGGAAACTGTTGATCCCAGGCTTTCCCATAGAGCTCTCAGGAA
The DNA here is from genome assembly GCA_037179515.1 of Halocaridina rubra. NCBI lineage: Eukaryota > Metazoa > Arthropoda > Malacostraca > Decapoda > Atyidae > Halocaridina > Halocaridina rubra. Next base: position 71,618 of record JAXCGZ010013312.1, on the reverse strand, counting down.
GTGTTTGTTGTGTTGTTGGTGTAAGTGGTAGTGAGCAATGGAGTCTTAAAATGAGTGATCACACGCAGTGATGTATTACATCCTCGACAGGCAACGCTGAACGTCATCCAACCTCTTCTCATTACTCAAAAGGGCTGGGTGGTGCCCACATTTAATTTTATCAATAACTTTTTGATATAAAGCTGATAAGTTTAAGATCTATAATACCCATCACAATTTCATTAATTCATGCTGACAGCAATAGAAATTACACTGAAAGGCTAATACTTAATGTTTTCTCAAAATGAGGTGAAATAAAGTAGTCAAAATATATATACAAAAATATTTACTCACTTTAAAGAATCTGAAGTTATCATAACCGTTATACTGGAAATCTGACAAGTTGGCAAATATTCAGCAATACAGCTTTTTCTATTACACCATTTCCGTATAAATTAGTCCCTATTTGAACTGTGGTAGACAGTCATGTTGGAGGTGGCGAAATAAGGTTACAAGTCTTCATAACACACTGTGGGAGGCTCAAGCACAGGTTAGTCACTTCCACTGTCAACCTTCTAACCAGAATTACCGCAATTCCCTGAAATGAATAGAATTTACCATTCATTAATGATTGTATAAAATGGTAACAGAAAAGCAATAACGAGTTATATCAGATTAAAATATAATCAATACCAATTCATAGTCTGGTTAATTGTACTTCATCATTAAAAACACTTCATTCACTGATATTCAAATACTGTACCGACCTTTGGGGCTATTCCCTCAAAGGTCGATTACCTTAAACAGAACTTCACAAGGATGAAAGCTCTTACCAGTGTATTCATCAAAATGGATGATTTAAGTTGAAGGAGAAACTATTTCACACTGTACTGAAATAAATGAGAAAAAAAATTATATGCGAATCTGAGTAGCATATATTTTCACATAAACTAAACTTAATCAGCAGGTATAATGTTTTCACGAGGATCAGAATCGCAAAATATTAAATCATCATTTAAGAAGGTTACCTTTTCAGGGTTCCAAATAGTGATGTAAAATTAAATAACCCTACAAAATATAGATAATCCAAGAGCACCATGGGGTAGCTCTTCTGCACAAGATCCTAAATACCTATATATTACAGAAAAATTTTACAACATATTGTCCTGTATTTCAAAATAGGAGGTAATATATTATCAGTCAAACAACTGATATGAATGAAGGACATGTATTGCTACACTTCTGTTAAAATTCTTACAAATGTAATAAGCAAGTCACTTAGAACAATGTTTAACAAGCAAAGAAGGCACAGTTAATTCCAATGACCAGATAAACATCTACAGTGCTTAAATTGTGATCAATTATCACAATAACATACTTGCGAACCTATTGCAGCCATCACCCAAGGTAGTCGGAATGGGGGCATATGGTACAATACTACACCAACAGGGTTTTCACAAATCTGGAATTACGCATATACTTGTTAACTTAAAATAAATGGCTGTAATCGTAAGAATTTTGATAATTTACATCAGACAGGCAGAGGACATTCATCAACCATTTCAGAAACTTAGTTGCGAACCCGTCCTAATTTCATCAGATATTTCCAAAGTTATCACACAATAAAACAATTACTTGAATTCCATTACACAAGACTTATTTTCGTATGCTAATAATATTTCACTTAAATTCTCTCATACTTACCAAATTATGTTTCCCGTTTGTGGAATAAGCCAAGGTTCATATCCTGGCAAAGAAAAAAAAATATCACTAAAAAGTCTAATCCAGTAGATTATTTTATTGCAAGATTTATTCAGAAATGTAATGTTTCACCACAAATTTTGTGAAGCATTGTCTGAAGACCGTCATGTTTTTCATCATGAATGCGTAGAGGCTTAAATTTCTACCAGTTTCTAACCCTAGGTATATCATATGCTATATGCTACTGTGTTTTTTCAAAAGTAGATAATACAAGCAGCACAAGGGGAAAACAACTTCATATCATCTATGTAACTTGTTCAAGAATACATTTTTAAGGTTACTTAAATACTACGTATCTGTAAACATACTTTCATAGTAGGGACACTTTCAAGACTTTCTAAAGCAGTACACTGCTAAAATCATATCTATGCCACTAGTTTTGAAACGATAAAAATTTCCTTCAGCACTAAATATTAGTAATCGTATCTTAACTAGTTCGTTGTGCTGCCTAGTCAAAAATGAAGCTACTTCGTGTGTGCCAGTAGGCAAGTTGCAGTGTCCTCTTTTCATTTACATAAATAGTCCAGAACACTTAAACCTTCCTTAAGCATCGTGTATCTAGAATATAAGCATTTGTAAAGAAGGATGGATATCAGAAAATGCAATTGGAGTTTCTGTTCATGAAACCAAGCAAATCTGCAAATGGCCTGCCATTTACAAGTGTACATATTAAGTGGAAGGAATTTCTGACAGCCCTTTGTCCCCAAGGAGCTAAGAGGAGTGACTCGAGGTATATTAGCTTCTGGTGAATGTGTATGCTTTTACTTGGCAACCCCTCTTACGAGGGGGATTATACTCATTATGTATGTACTCAATAAGCCTAGGAGTTTACACGACCTGGCACACAAGCATTTGTACTTTCATTCAATTCCTTAGTATAAGCAAAAAATTGACATGCTTAATATTGGGGAATGTCCAGTAACAAGGAGACAAGATTTTCAGGGAAACTTTGCACCACCCTCTCTTATGCTTTAAAATAGATCTTATACATTTATGGCGCGCGCAAAAAAAAAAATTAAAACACACACACCCTCTATTGCAATAGTTCAACTTACATTTTAGTATATCAACTTTACATGGTCTTTCAACTTACCATTCTAGGTATCTCCAAGACTAGCAATTGTGTAAATTTCCATAAAATAATCCCATCAGCACAGGAACTATTGGCTCATAATACTTTTCAAAGTACTCATCATGTCTAGGTCAGGGTGTTCTGAAAGTAAGAAAAACTTAAGTAGTGATACATATGAACATCAATTAGAACAAGATAAAGTCAAGAAATTCAGTTAATAACAATCACCAGTGTTGTGAAGCTAGATTGTCTGAAGACCGTCATGAAATTCATCATATAATAAAGTGTGGCAATTCCGACAAAGCTTAAATAAGGTACTCTAGTCATAGTAACCCTTGGGGACTGAGGTAGCATGATGGTTGGAGCACTTGACTTGCGAAGTGATAAACCTGGGTTTGAGTCCACCTTGGGGCGTTAGGAAGGGCATCCAGCCTTATTATCCCAATTCCAGTCTTTGTCCACCCCTATTTAAATGGGGACTGACAAAAAAAAGAAGAGTTTTAATCATGGTGCAAGAAATAGCAATGCAACTCCAAGCTAAATGAAAACAATAGGATTGGAAAAGCACATAATGAAAACAAATCAAATGTTGAAACTTTTAAATAGGCAAAAACTACAATGGGGAAACCAAAATAAAATTAACAGCTAAAGAAAATAGCAGTGGGATGGATATATAAATATATGGTAAACTTGGAATATATAAACAGGGCAAGGCAGTAGCACAGTGGTTGAAGCACTTGACTCTGGAAGTTACAAAACAATCTACATGCTTAAAGCAGGGCATTACGAAAGGAATCCAGCCTTAATTCCCTACGTGTTTCCAACTCCTTTTGAGTGGGGATTAATAATGACAAAACGGGAATTAAACAAGTGGCATAATATAGCTACATTTTAATTATGCATGAGATGCTTTTATTTGCAAACTGCAAATAGACAAAATACCAATACTTCTGGAGGTGATAGACTTGAGATCTAACCCACGTGGGGTGTCATGAAGACATCTCTTCTTAATTTCCAAGCATTACACTGTGTTCATCCCCATACACTTTATATGGCAAGTAAGTATTACACTATATCAGCCATACAAGACAACGCTACCTATAAAGCTAATCATTTAAATAAAATAGTCTACAATTATACGATGTAGAGGTGATGGGTAGAATACATTTGTAATGTGGAATTGGCAAATAAGGAAAATCTTGAAGGGAACTCTGAAAATGAACAATCTATGTTCGACTACTGCAAGGCTCCAACCTGTCTTTATCCACCCACCAAATGAGTAGGAATTTATAGCGATACATGAAATGGCATACAAACTTACAGGGGATGAATACAAGATGTGAGCAAGAGCCCCTTATGAAGAACCCCAATTTTAAGATGTTTCATGTACTAGCAGTGTGCCTTCTGTAGACCTTGTGTTATGAATCCTCAATAAAAATACAAAATACGAACAATCTTAACAAATGAGCTACTGTTAGAATTCTAAGGCGGTGCGGCATTGGTGATTACACACGCGACTAATTTTTCCTGTTATATCACTATTATTCCCCATTCTAACGGGGTGGACACATATGTTGAAGTTGGGGCATTATGGTTGGACATGAAAACATACTATAGTGGTACGAAGATTTTGCATGCCCCGAGTGTTAAGATTCTGAAACCAACAGGTAAGTGTGTAAGTATATACAGGTACTTTATAACAGTATAAAGAACTCTATCAATGCCTATATAAAATTTTGTTTACATGATTCAGAAATGCTTTGATACAACCACAAGAATGGACAAGGTAAAACAACAACAAATTGTTGAGCTATCTCTAGCTGGATATAACAATGTACATCTGATTACTATTATCATTGGCCAAGCAGCTGGAAAAGATCAGCCTACATCAAACAACGTATAAATCTGCATATTGCTAACCAACCTAAACATACATTAACTATATACCATGTATTATGTCTAGCCTGTAAAAGCTTTTATAAAACACTCAACCAAGAGTGACTTATGTCACTTCGAACAATATTCTCTGCCGAAATAAAAAGGGCTGCATTCACATCACCTAGTACAAAATAGAAAGCCTTTTAATGCATCCCTTAAGTGTCCACACATACAGGCTACTTAGTTTAGCTTCAGTTAGGTTTTTCTTTCACTTTAAAATGCAGGTTTCGAGTTTCTAATCATCATTTAAGCAATGGAGAATAGAACTGGTGTTCTTTTCCCATTTTTCTGAAAAGTACAGCAATGCTGAACTCAAAGCACGACTCACTTCTAGCATTACATCAATAATCTCAAATTAGTCAAAATAATCACATTACTTGAGCCTATAAAAAAATTTGATCGAGTGCTAAACACTGAGATGCCATCACTTAGTTTCCAATACACATACAGGGTGGGCCAATATTAAGGTTTATATATTTACAGGGTGGGTAAAAAAAATTTATTTGATTCTATTTTCTCACCCTTTCTTATAGAGGGATTACCTCGCTGTAGGAATACAGTTCCCTATGACGCATTGCTATTGAAGATATCATTAGCAAAGGCCTCAGTCAGGTATATACTCATTCAGAAGGAAGAAAGGAAAAAAGGAAATTAAAAACTGACCTTTGACACAACCTGTATACACTTGATGTTACAATTGAAAGCTCAATCTCACAAAATAACTCATTAGTTTTTAATTTTGTTCGATACCTAAGCTTGCCCTTGCTTTACTGAATGCCCGACCTATAATGATAAAATTAACCAAAGAAAATGAAAAACTTACCATAAAATATAGGAAGGAACGCACTTTTGCACATCCATTCAAGTTTTCTTGGATTCTATTTACACCTGACAATAAAAAAAAAAAAAAACAATATTAAACATATCTAAAAGCAAAACCCACCAATAAAAAACGGAATTACAGACACTCCCCTACTTATGAACACGTTAGGGACCAGAAGTTCGTGAGTACAACAAAGTAAACAATATGAAATTTTAATCTCTATTCTATCTATCTACCTTGGCTGTTTTTCCCTTTAATTGGGGGGTAGCCAACATCAAAGAAAGAAAAAAACAATAAGGGGATTACTTTGCTCTATGGGCAATGACGAGGGAGCTAGCGACCGTTCAGATGGCACTGCTGGGGTGCCACAGCCCATCCTCCCGGCTCTTCCACAACCTGTGTCGCTTCACAACTGCCAACTCCTCCTACTGCCCCTACCACAGGGTTACCTCTGTAAGATGCAGCCCCGTGGCAACAGCAGATGCCCATCAGAGCTGCGTCACAATCGCTCGTCACTCATTCCTATTCCAAGGCCTCCCTCTAGCATTTCTCCCATCAACTCTCGCATGCATCACCTTTTTCAGCAGTCTTTCATCATCCATCCTTTCCACATGGCCAAACCATCTCAGAACATTCATGTCTACTCTGTCTGCAATTTCTCTCCTCACACCCGTTCTTGCTCTCACCACTTCATTCCTAACCCTATCCAACCGAGATACACCAATCATACTCCTCAGGCATTTCATCTCAAACACATTTAGTTTCCGACACATTTAATACAGTAATAATATAAAACACTACAGTAATGCATGGGTACATAATGGGTGTATCTTTGTTCGTATCTGCAAATGTTTGTAACTCGATTATTGGAGTAAGGGGGTAATGAATGCTGGATGCCCTACGAAATGCCCCTGTGGGCTCAAACATGGGTGAGAGTCAAGTGCTCTAACCACTCTACTACCGCAACCTCGAGTGGGATATGATTAAAAAACTTGATTGATGTATGCACAAATTCAAATTGTCTACTAGAAGAACCAGTATATTGAAAATTATGCAGTTTCCTTTACCCAAATAATGCTGCCCAAGTATTTATATGCCAAATACTTGGGGGATGAAATGGGTTTAATGTTTGAATACAATTTCCCAAAATATGCAATACATTGTTGTCAATGATAAAAGTCTGCCAGCACTAAAGGTCGATAAATTAAAACCATTAATATTAATAAGAAAATTTACCAAGTTTTAATTCTCAGTTTAATAACTTCACAGTAACTGCAAAACGTACATGCTAAATAACTTGAGTGATAAACTGAACAGCTACTTTCTGAAAGCATAACTTATCAATGCACAACAACATCTCTATTTTACTGTGAATCTCATTTGGTCTTTACATGCAAAATATTATGTTTTCAAGTTTGCAGGAATATATATATATATATATATATATATATATATATATATATATATATATATATATATATATATATATATATATATATATATATATATATATATATATATATATCCTGTGGAACATAATTATAGTGGGTAAAATTCCCAGTCCCCTCACTCTGCCCCATTTAGTCAACTTTTGCAACACACAGGTAATACTGACAATTCATCTTCGATGTTTTACAGCAATGAGTGGAAATCAGGGGACAGACAATAAACCCCTTAACTCAATACAGAAGTGGACAATTGTCCCTCGATAATCTTAGTTTTCAACTTTTTTTCTCCCCACTGCCCCTCGATAATATTAAAGTGAAACATATATAATGAAACTGTGAATATAGAGCAGGGGTCTTAAACCTTTTTCTCCCCATGTACCCTTTCGGGCATTACGTCAACCATGTGCCCCATTCCCTTTGTGATAAGTGGAGGAAAAAGGTGGTAACTCGCTGCCTTCGCATTCACGAGGTTGGCATATCGGTTCCCGTCCAAGGCCAAGTGTTTAAGCTGTTTACTGAATGGTTACTGCTGTGGCTGGGTACCACTGTGGGGGTTGAGGCTTTCCCCGGCTGACGTTCTGAGGAGCATCTTAAATGGGTATCGAAACTGAAACCCAGCAACCTTTACTTACAAGTGTACTCCTAGATTTGTAACAGCATACCCAATGTATAATGGAAATAAAGGTCTAGAATTATTATTGTATATATTTGTAAATACTTAGTGAATTAACTACATAACCAGTAATATAGGAAGCATAAGCAACCACTGAAAATTAAAGAAAAAATTGTCAAAGCTTTGACTGTGGCTGTGCAGTATAAATTTCATGGTTAAGGAAAGAGCTGAAAAACAAACCATACAGTATCCTTAGATCAGCTGCAAAGGGCGTACCCCCTGACATACTCCTTGCATACCCCAGGTCAAAAACCCTTGATTATAGTCAATGTGAACAGTTTTATTTTACACGTGATTAAGGTTAAGGGCAGCTGTCCTGGAGACAGTTGTACTGAGGGACATTAGTCCTTTGTAGAAATTTTGGGTAGAACAGAACAGCAACAATTAGCCTTGTAGAACACATATGGAAAAGGAGGATAAAATTCCTCATTCACTAAATCAGGGAGTCTATGGCTCTTATTCATAAGGGGAAAAATTACATTGCAATAACCATCACAAACGAACCCCTGAATAACTTCACTGTTATTGTTCCTTAAGCTGCCTGGCCAAACAGGCAGGAGTACATAAAAAAGGAAACTGTTGATCCCAGGCTTTCCCATAGAGCTCTCAAGAAGTGTTTGTTGTGTTGTTGGTGTAAGTGGTAGTGAGCAATGCAGTCTTTCAAAATGAGTGATCACACGCAGTGATGTATTACATCCTCGACAGGCAACACTGAACGTCATCCAACCTTTTCTCATTACTCAAAAAGGGCTGGGTGGTGCCCACATTTAATTTTATCAAAAACTTTTTGATATAAAGCTGATAAGTTTAAGATCTATAATACCCATCACAATTTCAGTAATTCATGCTGACAGCAATAGAAATTACACTGAAAGGCTAATACTTAATGATTTCTCAAAATGAGGCGAAATAAAAGTCAAAATATATAAAAAAATATTTACTCACCTTAAACAATCTGAAGTTATCATGACCGTTATACTGGTAATCTGACAAGTTGGCAAAAATTCAGCCATACAGCTTTTTCTATTACACCATTTCCGTAAAAATTAGTCCCTATTTGAACTGTGGTAGATAGTCATGTTGGAGGTGGCGAAATAAGGTTACAAGTCTTCATAACACACTGTGGGAGGCTCAAGCACAGGTTAGTCACTTCCACTGTCTACCTTTACCGCAATCCCCTGAAATAAATAGAATTTACCATTCATTAATGATTGTATAAAATGGTAACAGAAAAACAATAACGAGTTATATCAGATTAAAATATAATCAATACCAATTCATAGTCTGGTTAATTGTACTTCATTATTAAAAACACTTCATTCACTGATATTCAAATACTGTACTGACCTTTGGGGCTATTCCCTCAAAGGTCGATTACCTTAAACAGAACTTCACAAGGATGAAACCTCTTACCAGTGTATTCATCAAAATGGATGATTTAAATTGAAGGAGAAACTACTTCACACTGTACTGAAATAAATGAGAAAAGAAATTATATGAGAATCTGAGTAGCATATATTTACACAAGAAGTATACTTACTAAGCTGAATCAGCAGGTATATTGTTTTCACGAGGATCAGAATCGCAAAATATTAAATCATCATTTAAGGTTACCTATTCAGGGTTCCAAATAGTGATGTAAAATTAAATAACCCTATAAAATATGGATGATCCAAGTGCACCATGGGGTAGCTCTTCTGCACAATATCCTAAATACCTATATATTACAGAAAAATGTTACAAAATATTGTCCTGCATTTCAAAATAAGAGGTAATATATTATCAGTCAAACAACTGATATGAATGAAGTACATGTATTACTAGACTTCTGTTAAAATTATTACAAATGTAATAAGCAAGTCACTCAGAACAATATTTAACAAGCAAAGAAGGTACAGTTAAGATGAACTTCAATAGTGCTTAAATTGTGATCAATTATCACAATAACATACTTGCAAACCTATTGCAGCCATCACTCAAGATAGTCGGAATGGGAGCATATGGTACAATACTACACCAACAAGGTTTTCACAAATCTGGAATTAGGCATATACTTGTTAACTTAAAATAAATTGCTGTAATTGTAAGAATTTTGATAATTTACATCAGACAGGCAGAGGACATTCATCAACCATTTCAGAAACTTTGTTGCGAACCCGTCCTAATTTCATCAGATATTTCCAAAGTTATCACACAATAAAACAATTACTTGAATTCCATTACACAAGACTTATTTTCGTATGATAATAATATTTCACTTAAATTCTCTCATACTTACTAAATTATGTTTTCCATTTGTGGAATAAGCCAAGGTTCATATCCTGGCAAAGGAAAAAAATATTAATAAAAAGTCTAATCCAGTAGACTAGTTTATTGTAAGATTTATTCAGAAACGTAATGTTTCACCACAAATTTTGTGAAGCATTGTCTGAAGACCGTCATGTTTTTCATCAGGAATACGTAGAAGCTTAAATTTCTACCAGTTTCTAACCCTAGGTCTATCATATACTACATGCTTCTGTTTTTTCAAAAGTAGATAATACAAGCAGCACAAGGGGAAAACAACTCCATATCATCTATGTAACTTGTTCAAGAATACATTTTTAAGGTTGCTTAAATACTACGTATCTGTAAACATATTTTCATAGTAGGGACACTTTCAAGGCTTTCTAAAGCAGAACACTGCTAAAATCTTATCTATGCCACTAGTTTTGAAACGGTAAAAGATTTCCTTCAGCACTAAATATTAGTAATCGTATCTTAACTAGTTCGTTGTGCTGCCCAGTCAAAAATGGAGCTACCTCGTGTGTGCCAGTAGGCAAATTGCAGTGTTCTCTTTTCATTTACATAAATAGTTCAAAACACTTTAAACCTTCCTTAAGCATCGTGTATCTAGAATATAAGCATTTGTAAAGAAGGATGGATATCAGAAAATGCAACTGGAGTTTCTGTTCATGAAACCAAGCAAATCTGCAAATGGCCTGCCATTTACAAGAGTACATATTAAGTGGAAGGAATTTTGACAGCCCTTTGTCCCCAAGGAGCTAAGAGGAGTGACTCGAGGTATATTAGCTTCTGGTGAATGTGTATTCTTTTACTTGGCAACCCCTCTTATGAGGGGGATTATACTCATTATGTTATGTACTCAATAAGCCTAGGAGTTTACACGACCTGGCACACAAGCATTTGTACTTTCATTCAATTCCTTAGTATGAGCAAAAAATTGACATGCTTAATATTGGGGAATGTCCCCTAACAAGGAGACAAGATTTTCAGGGAAACTTTGCACCACCCTATCTCATGCTTTAAAATGGATCTTATACATTTAAGGCATACTAATATAAAATGAAAAAAACTATTGCAATAGTTCAACTTCCATTTTAGAATATAAACTTTACATAGTCTTTCAACTTACCATTCTAGGTATCTCCAAGACTAGCAATTGTGTAAATTTCCATAAAATAATCCCATCAGCACAGGAACTATTGGCTCATAATACTTTTCAAAGTACTCATCATGTCTAGGTCAGGGTGTTCTGAAAGTAAGAAAAACTTAAGTAGTGATACATATGAACATCAATTAGAACAAGATAAAGTCAAGAAATTCAGTTAATAACAATCACCAGTGTTGTGAAGCTAGATTGTCTGAAGACCGTCATGAAATTCATCATATAATAAAGTGTGGCAATACTGACAAAGCTTAAATAAGGTACTCTAGTTATAGTAACCCTTGGGGACTGAGGTAGCGAAATGGTTAGAGCACCTGACTTGAGAAGTGATAAACCTGGGTTTGAGTCCACCTTGGGGCGTTAGGAAGGGCATCCAGCCTTATTATCCCAACTCCAGTCTTTGTCCACCCCTATTTGAATAGGGACTGACAAAAAAAAAAGAAAGTCTTATTCATTAGTCATAGTAACCCTTGGGGACTGAGGTAGCGCAATGGTTAGAGCACTTGCCTTGAGAAGTGATAAACCTGCTTTTGAGCCCACCTTGAGGGTTAAGAAGGGGATCCAGCCTTATTATCCCAACTCCAGTCTTTGTCCACCCCTATTTGAATAGGGTCTGACAAAAAAGGAGTCTTAATCATGGTGCAAGGAAGAGCAATGCAACTCCAAGCTAAATAAAAACAATAGGATTGGAAAACCACATAAAAACAAATCAAGAGTTGAAACTCTTCAATAGTCAAAAACTACAATGATAATAATAAACTTTATTTCCATTTTACAATGGGTATTCGTCAGCCAGGACAAGCCCCAACCCCCCACTGTGATGTCCACCCACAGCAGTTCCTGCCAGTAAACAGCTTAAACTCTTGGTCTTGGACGGGGACCGATCTTTCGACCTCGTGAATGCGAAGCCAGCGCGTTACCACTGTACTAGCCACCAGGCTAGTACAGTGGGTTAGATACATAAATATATGGTAAACTTAGAATATATAAACAGGACAAGGCAGGAAACCAATGTAGCACAGTGGTTGAAGCACTTGACTCTAGAAGTTGAGTGCGGATTAATAAAGACAAAACGGGAATTAAACAAGTGGCAACATGCATGAGATGCTTTTATTTGCAAACTGCAAATCGACAAAAACAATGCAAGGTTTACATGGCATTTTAGGAGACTGCAAAGGATGCAAACAAAGCAGGTTTTACAAGGAACTTCTTTTCTCAAGGGCATCCCTCAGAGCACATTTGGGAGGAATTTGCCTTTAGAAATCCATCAGACCACAATAATGCATTCTTGTGTCAGTTATTCCCAATACCAAAGGGAGTGGACACAGTCAAGTTGGAGATGGGAGTAGGACTGGGTGGCATTTCCTATGTCCCAGTGGGCTCAAACCCAAGTTAGTCACCTATTAACTTGATAGCTCTATCACTGAGCTACTGCAGCCTTCATAAGACCTTCATATTTACTAATAATACTATGCCAGTATAGAAAACAATATTAATTAGTATAACATTAAATGGGAACTGCAGTATTCCGCAATGGGAAGACCATTCGGCTCTGGAGGTGATAGACTTGAGATCTAGCCCACGTGGGGTGTCAGGAAGGTATCCATCCTTAATTCCCAAGCTTTACACTGTGTTCATCCCCATACAATTTAATTGGCAAGTATTACACTATATCAGCCATACAAGACAGTGCTATCTATAAACCTAATCATTAAAAAAAACAGTCTACAATTAAACCATGTAGAGGTGATGGGTAGAATGCACTTGTAATGTGAAATTGGCAAATAAGGGAAATATCTTGAAGGAACTCTGAAAGTAAGTATTCAATGTTCGACTACTGCAAGGTTTAGGAAGTGTATACCCCAGCTCCAACCTGTCTTTGTCCACCCACCAATTGAATAGGAATTTATAGTGATACATGAAGCGGCATACAAACTTACAGGGGATGAATACAAGATGTGAGCAACGGCCCCTTAAGAAGAACCTCGAATTTAAGACGTTTAATGTACTAGCAGTGTGCCTTCTGTAGACCCTGTATGCTATGAATGCTCAATAAAAATACAAAATACAAACAATCTTAACAAATAAGTTACTGTTAGGATTCTAAAGTGGTGATTACACATAGGACTAATTTTTACTGTTATATTACTATTATTCTCCATTCTGATGGGGATGAACATAGACATGTAGAAGTTGAGACATTATGCTTGTACATGAAAACATACATTTTTGCTATAGTGGGACGAAGATTTTGTATGCCCTGACAGTATATCATATTAGTGAAATAAAAATTTACATACTATGGAGATGCTATCAGTAGTTCATTTCCATATTAAGTACTGTACACTAAATATCGAAAATAATAATCAGTTAAGATTCTGAAACCAACAGGGGTGTATGTATATACATTATAACAGTATAAAGAACAATATAAATGACTATATAAAATTTTGTGAGCGTATATAAATATTATATATATATATATATATATATATATATATATATATATATATATATATACTGTATATACAGTATATATAAAACGTTTCCAATAATAAATGTATATATAGTATATATAATATATATATATATATATATATATATATATATATATATATATATATATATATATATATATATATATATATATATATATATATATATATATATATATACACGCTCACAAAATTTTATCTAGTTCTTTAAACTGTTATAAAGTATATACATACACACCTGTTGGTTCAGAATCTGAACTGATTATTGTTTTCGATATTTAGTGTACTTAATATATGGAAATGAACTACAGATAGCATCTCCATAGTATGTAAATTTTTATTTCACTAATATGATATACTGTCAGGGCATACAAAATCTTCGTCCCACTATAGCAAAAATGTGTTTTCATGTACAACCATAATGCCTCAACTTCTCCATGTCTATGTTCATCCCCATTAGAATGGAGAATAATAGTAACATAACAGTAAAAATTAGTCCTATGTGTAATCACCACTTTAGAATCCTAACAGTAACGCATTTGTTAAGATTGTTTGTATTTTGTATTTTTATTGAGCATTCATAGCAAACAAGGTCTACAGAAGGCACACTGCTAGTACATTAAACGTCTTAAAATCGAGGTTCTTCTTAAGGGGCCGTTGCTCACATCTTGTATTCATCCCCTGTAAGTTTATATGCCGCCTCATATATCACTATAAATTCCTATTCAATTGGTGGGTGGACAAAGACAGGTTGAAGCTGGGGTATACACTTCCTAAACCTTGCAGTAGTCGAACATTGAATATTTACTTTCAGAGTTCCCTTCAAGATATTTCCCTTATTTGCCAATTCCACATTACAAGTGTATTCTACCCATCACCTCTCTACAAGGTTTAATTGTAGACTGCTTTTTTTTAATGATTAGTTTTATAGATAGCACTGTCTTGTATGGCTGATATAGTGTAATACTTGCCATTTAATTTGTATGGGGATGAACACAGTGAAAAGCGTTTCCAATGTGTGTATAAATTTTCATCATATCTTCCAGCTCTCACACTTCTGAAGTTTATCAAGTGCGGCTCTTGCATTAAGCAAGTTTGGACACCCCAGTACTATAACGTTATTATCCTAATGTGCCATGAGGAATGTTTATCTTGTAAAACTGAGTAACCCCATGTAAAATTATATAGTTTTGTAGATTAAGCCAGTTAAGCAGACTATCAATACGAAAACCCCTGGAGCATCTGGGATTACTCTTCTATACAAGATCCAGAAATGCTTTTATCTGATACAAGCACAAGAATGCACAAAGTAAAACAACAACTACAACAAATTCTTTAACTATCTCTATCTGGATGTAACAATGTACAACTAATTACTATTATTATTGGCCAAGCAGCTGAAAAAGGTCAGCCTACATCAAGCAAATTGGTGAGGAAATGGAGACAGAAGTCATTAAAATATAAAATTATACAAGTACAAATCTGCATATTGCTAACCAACCTAAACACACATTAACGATATACCACGTAATATTATGTCTCACCTGAAAAAGCTTTTATAATATACTCCACCAAGAGATGACTTACGTCACTTCGAAAATTTGCTCTGCCGAACTAAAAATGGCTGCTTTCACATCACCTAGTGCAAAACATGAAGCCTTTTAATGCATCCCTGAAGTGTCCACACATATAGGCTACTTAGTTTAGCTTCAGTTAGGTTTTTCTTTCACCTTAAAATGCAGGTTTCGAGTTTCTAATCATCATTTAAACAATGGAGAATAAAACTAGTGTTCATTTCCATTTTTCTGAAACAAGGACAGCAATGCTAACCTCAAAGCACGACTCACTTCTAGCAGTACATCAATAATCTTCAATAAATTAGCCTTTTAATGCACCCCTGAAGTGTCCACACACATATGCTACCTAGTTTAGCTTCAGTTAGGTTTTTCTTTCACCCTAAAATGAAGGTTTCGAGTTTCTAATCATCATCCAAACAAGGGAGAACAGAACTGGTGTTCTTTTCCCATTTTTCTGAAACACGTTCAGCAACGCTGAACTCAAAGTAGTCAAAATAATTACATTATTTGAGCCTACAACAATATTTGATATAGTGTCAAACTCTAGCTGGTAATTATGATAAACTGCAAGACGATCACTGCGATGCCATCGCTTAAGTAGTTTCCAACACATACAGGGTGAGCCAAAATTAATTTATACATAGTTGCAGGGTAGGCAAAAAATAAATATACCGGGGATTTCTATTTTTCCACCCTTTCTGATTGGGAGATTACCTCGCTGTAGGAATACAGTTCCCTATGTCGCAGTGCTATTGAATAAGATATCATTAGCAAGGGCCTCAGTCAGGCATATACTCATCCAGAAGGAAGGAAAAACGAATATTAAAAACTGACCTTTGATACACCCTGTATACACTTGATGTTACAATTGAAAGCTTAATCTTACATAATAACTCATTAGTTTTTTAATTTTGCTATATACTTATCATTTTTTAGATTATCACCTACTGAATTACTTAACTACTTATAAAATACCTAAGGGTGCCCTTGCTTTACTGAGTGCCCAACTTAAAACGATAAAATGAACATAGGAAAATTAAAAACTTACCTTAAAATATAGGTAGGAAAGCATTTTTGTACATCCATCCAAAAGTTTTCTTGGCAATTCTATTTATACCTGACAACAAAAGAAAAAAAATAAACATCTATAAGCAAAATCTACCAATAAGAAACAGAATTACAGACACTCCCCTACTTATGAACAAGTTAGGGTCCACAAGTTCGTAAGTAGAACCTAAAAGAAAGTATACAATAAGAAATCTTAATACAGTCATATTATAGTACAGTATAGTAATACATAGGTAGATAATGGGTGCGTCTTTGTTCATATCTGTAAATGTTTGTAACTCATTTGTTCGTAGATAGGGGAGATTCTGTATTAACAAGTCTTGTTTGCAGTTTTAAGTCACTCATAATCCCCATTCAAATGGGACACAGTTGGAGCATGGGAAGGATTAATGTTGGATGCCCTACGAAATGCCTCAGTGAGCTCAAACATGGATGAAAGCCGAGTGCTCTAACCACTCTACTACCGCAACCTTTAGTGGAATATGATAAAAAATTTGGCATTGTCATGATGTATGCACAAATTCGAATAGTCTACTAGAAGAACCAGTATATTGAAAATTATGCAGTTTCCTTTACCCAAATAATGCTGCCCAAGTATTTATGTGCCAAATCCTTGGAGGATGAATTGGGTTTAATGTGTGAATACATATTCCCACAATATGCAATTCATTATTTGAAATCATTCTTGTCAACGATAAAACTCTGCCAGCACTAAAGGTCGATAAATTAAAACCATTAACATTAACAAGAAACTTCTCCAAGTTTTAATTCTCAGTTTAATAATTTCTCCACAGTAATTGTAAAAAGTACATTCTAAATAACTAGAAGCATCAGTCGTCTCTTCATCCTATCGAACCCAACTAGTTTACAGCTTACATAACTGAATTTAGCATTTTAAAGTTCGAGCCTCCCAAGCACACACACATATATATATATATATATATATATATATATATATATATATATATATATATATATATATATATATATATATATATATATATATATATATATATATATATATATATATAAGTTCGAGCCTCCCAAGCACACTGATATATATATATATATATATATATATATATATATATATATATATATATATATATATATATATATATATATATATAAATATATATATATATATATATATATATATATATATATATATATATATATATATATATATATATATATATATATATATAATATATATATATATATATATATATAATATAAATATATATATATATATATGTATATATATATATATATATATATATATATATAATATATATATATATATATATATATATATATATATATATATATATATATATATATATATATATATATATATATATATATATATATATATATATATATATATATATATATAATGATGAACTGAACAGCTACTCTCTGAAACCATAACTTATCAATGTACAACGTCTCTATTTTGCCATGAATCTCATTTGGTCTTTACATAAAAAAAAGTATTTAAAGCTTGCAGGCTTAAAAAACACACACACCTAAGGTAATAGTGGCAATTCATCTTCAATGTTTTACAGCAGTAGGAATCAGGGAACAGACAATAACCCCTAACTCAATACAAAAGTGGACAATTGCCCCAAGATGATATTAAAGTGAAACATCATATAATGAAATTATGAATATAGAGCAGGGGTGTTCAACCTTTTCCTCCCCACGTACCCTTTCGGGTATTGTGTCGGCCATGTACCCCTTTCCCTTTTTTGGAGGGAAAAAAACATCCCCTTGTGCATTTGCATGCTGCAAAGGGCATACCCCACAGACCCCTTATGTACCCCAGGTTAAAAACCCGATTATAGAAAAATTCAATGTGAAGTTTTATTTTACACGTGACAAGGTTAAGGGCAGCTGTCCTGGAGGCAGTTGTACTGAGGGAGATTGTCCTTTGTAGAAATTTTGGGTAGAACTGAATAGCAACCTGTCATTTCTTATATTTAACAATTAGCCTTGATCACAAACGAACTACAGAATAACTTCTCTGTCATTGTTCCCTAAGCTGCCTGGCCAAACAGCCAGGATACCATAAAATAAAGCCACTGTCGATCCCTGACTTTCCCAGAGAGCTCTCAGGAGGTGTTTGATGGCGTAAGTGGTAGTGAGCAATGGAGTCTTAAAATGAGTGATCACACGCAGTGATGTATTACATCCTCGACAGGCAACACTGAATTTCATCCAACCTCTTCTGATTACTCAAAGGGCTGGTTGGTGCCCACATTTAAATTTATCAATAACTTTTTATGTAAAGCTGATAACCTTAAGATCTAAAATACCCATCACAATTTCAGTCATTTATGCTGATAGCAGTAGAAATTACATTGAAAGGCTTATAATTAACGTTTTCTCAAAATGAGGTAAAAAAGTCAAAATATATCAATATTTACTCACCTTAAACAATCTGAAGTTATCATGACCGTCATACTGGTAATCTGACAAGTTGGCAAAAATTCTGCAATACAGCTTTTTCTATTACATCACTTCCGTAAAAATTAGTCCCTATTTGAACTATGATAGACGGTCATGTTATAGGTGGTGAAATCAGGTTACAAGTCATCATAAAACACTGTGGGAGCCTCAAGCACAGGTTAGTCACTTCCATTGTCAAGCAATGTCAACCTTCTAACCAAAATTACTGCAATATCCTGAAATGAATAGAATTTACCATTAATTAATGATTGTACAAAATGGTAACAATAAAACAATAACGAGTTATATCAGATTAAAATATAATCAATACCAATTCATAGTCTGGTTAATTGTACTTCATCATTAAAACAATAAACATTTCATTCATTGATATTCAAATACAGCATTGCCCTTAAACAGAACTTCATAAGGATGAAATCTTTTACCAGTGTTCCTCAAAATGGATGATTTAAACCAGTGGTTCCCAAACTTTTCACTACCAAGGACCCCTTTTATTTAAACGATTTTTTTCCCCGGACCCCAGGATATTGAAACGTCTGTCAGCTTAACATGCTGCTTTATTAAACTAGCAACAAACTCCTCTTATCAGAAAACTGGATTAATTTCTGCAGAAATGAAAAAATGGGAAAATATATAAAAAATATAAAGAAAGAAATACAGAACAGAACAGAGCAGAAAAAAAAACTTTATCTTAATCTCATTAATGAGATGGGTGATGCTGTATTGCTGCTACTATGTTTTCAATTTCAGGTTCAATGGCAGACAGTTTTAAGCAAAGAGCAGGTTCCACATTCATCCTATATCTGTATTTTGATTTTATGTAAATGAGCTGTGAGAAAGCCTGCTCGCATAAATACGTAGTAGGGAATGGCATTAGATATTTCAGGGCCTTGGTTGCCAGTTCTGGGTACTCATTTTTCAATAGTAACCAAAAGTCTGATAAATTGTAACGGCTGAAATGTGATCTTAGTGAAGTGTCACATGAGAGTTCAACAAGACTATTTTCTTCTTTTGCTGTTAATTCTTTTACATATATTACATTTACATGAAAAGGATCCCTAATCCACTTGTTATTGCCATCATGAGGAAAATAATCCCTAAAACTGATCTTTAAACCTTGCAAATGCTGAATAAAAAGGCTTCTTATTTCTTCAGAAGTTCCAAGAAAGTCATAAAGTGTTGGAAAGGATTCAAACACACAACTACGCAGACGTTCAGACCACAATTCTAATTTCTTGATCATGGCTGCCACTTTATCTTCAACTTCAAAAATAGTTACGGATCTCCCTTGTAGGCTCAAATTTAGGTCATTCAAATAAGTAAAGATGTCAGACATGTATGCCACAATAGCTAGCCACGAAAAGTTATTAAACCATTCTCTCCCATGAAATGATTTATCATGAAGAAATAGTTTTATTACATCAAGCAACTCAAATATGCGGGTAAGTACTTTACCGCGGGACAGCCACCGCACTTGAGAATGCAAGAGCAGTTGTTCATGAGCGCTACCCAACTCCTCACAAAGAACACTAAAAATAGGAGAATTTAAGGGCTGAGCTTTTATGAAGTTAACTACTTTCACTTCTTCATCTAGAGTAGTCTTCAATTTTTCTGGCATTTTCTTTGCTGCCAACGATTCTCTGTGTGCAGCAATGAGTCCACTTGACATTTGGTATTATAGCTTGGATTTTTGCCTTGAGTCTTTTGTACTTTCCCGACATTGCGGGAGCCCCATCAGTACTGACTCCTACACACTTTGACCATCCAATTTCATTAGCTATTATAAAATCATTCAAACTATTAAAAAGACTCACCAGTTGTGTGTGTTGGCAATGACTGGCAAAAGAGAATATCTCCCTTAATTGTACCGTCAAATTCATATCGTATGAATGCAAGTAAATTAGCACTGTTAGCAACATCTGTACTTTCATGTAATTGTAAAGAATAATACGGACTTTTATTCACTCTCTTCACTAGTTGATTTTTAACACTTGTCAGACATGTCTTTTATTCGCCGCTTGACAGTGGTGTTTGACAATGAAATGAGATCAAAACTCTTTGATACTTTGTCTTCATGCATCCTAGAGGCCATTGCTTTGGCAGCAGGCAGAATTAGTTCCTCTGCTATTGTGTGTGGTTTTCCACTCTTTGCTATTAAAAGAGAAACATCATACGAAGCACACCTAGCATTCATATTATCACCCCCAGTTGCTATTTTTTCTATAATATTTTGTCTTGAAAGCAGTTCTTCCCGTTTTCTTTGAAAATATTCAACAGGTTTGTTAGTATGCTCCTTATGCTTAGTTTCAAAATGCCGGCGAAGTTTGGCTGGCTTCATTTTTTTTTTTTAAAGTGACACTGGGACAGGCAGAAACTGCCCTCATCAACATAGACCCGGGCATGAGAAAATACCAAGACGAAGGAAAAGAAAAAGGTTAAGGGCAAGGCAGAGATGAGGTAATGCCACACAAAGGAAAACGACAGACAGAAAAAAACAGTCAAAGTAAAGAGGACCCAGAGATATGGAGGACTAGGCCCTGAGATGACGATAGATCTGCTTTTTGAAGGATGAAAGGTCATAAGAATTACGAAAGACAGGAGGAGGAAGAGTTCCAGAGTCTGGAGGTAGATGGGAAGCAGTCGCTGCACCGACCAATCCGCGAACTACAAATCTCCACACAGTACCTGTGAGCTGAGGCTGCTTGGCGAGTGTTACGCGGCCTCGGCAGTGGAGGAGGAATGCAACTCGCCAACTCATCAGAGCACCGATGGAAGTAGTAACGATAGAAAAGTGAAAGGGAAGATACCTTACGGCGAAGAGAGAGAGAATCCAGGTTAGAAGTAAGAGAAGGATCAATAATGAGTCTGACTGCCTTAGATTCAACCCTATCAAGAAGATAAGTAAAGGAAGCACCCCAGATGTGTGAGCAGTATTCTAAGCAGGGGCGGATAAGACCTTTGTAAATTTTAAGTAACTGCAATGAGGAAAAGTAATGTCGAAAACGAAACAAAACCCCCAATTATTTGGATGAAGATTTAGAAATTTGGATTATGTGATTCCTCCAAGACAAGTTAGAGGCTATATGGATTCCTAATATATTGATAGAGTTAAGAGGGTAAATTTCATTAGTTTCGAAGACAATAGGGTAATCAGGAGAAGATGATAAAGAAATAGCCAGAAACTGTGTCTTGGAGGCATTGAATTTAACTAAATTTTGAGAGCCCCAGTCAGATGCTCTCTGCAAATCGGAGTTAAGATTAGAAGAAAGAGTGATACGAGATTGAGTACGAGTAACAGATGAAGGTTGTGAAGTAAAGACAGAGGAAAAGTGAAGGGTAGAATCATCGGCAAAGGCATGAAGAGAGGAAGATGGGGATTGTAGATCATTGATGAAGAGAAGGAAGAGAGTAGGTGAAATAACAGAGCCCTGTGGAACACCACTGGAAACAGAGAAAGGGCTAGATGTCGCACCATCAACAACTACAGATATAGAACGATCAGTAAGAAAACTGGAAATCAGAGAACAGAAAGAAGGGGTAAAGCCATAGGCAGGGAGTTTGGCCAACAGAGCCTTGTGCCAGACTCTGTCAAAAGCCTTAGAGATATCAAGGGCGACGACAGAGGTTTCCCCATAGTTCCTCAGAGAAGATGACCATACATGAGTAAGATAAGACAGGAGATCACCAGTGGATCTTGCCTTGCGGAAGCCGTACTGGTGATCGGAGATAAGTGAGTAAGATTCAAGGCGTTTCAAGAGGTGAGCATTGAGCAGTTTCGAAAACTTTAGCAATAGAGGAGGTTAGAGCAATAGGTCGGTAGTTAGAAGGAATAGAGCGGTCACCCTTCTTAGGAACAGGTTGAACTAGAGCATGCTTCCAAGATGAAGGATAGATACTGGTTGACAGAATGAGGCGAAAAAGACGGCAAAGCACGGGAGCCAGTTCATCTGCAAACTCCTTAAGGAACCTTGCAGGGATACCATCGGGACCAGATGCCTTGTTTGTCTTTAGCGAGAGAAGAACCTTATGAACTTTGCGTGAAGAAAGGATAAGGGAGGGCATAGGGTTAGAGAGGGGAAAAGACCGAGGAACAGGTGCACTGGAATCGTTGATAGAAGAGTTGGCAGAAAAATGAGAGCCAAAGAGAGTGGCTTTGTCAGTGGGAGAGCAAGCTATAGAATCATCAGAACAAATGAGAGGGGGAATGCTTGAGTTACAGAAGTTTTTGGCTAAGGACCAGAAGCATTTGTCATACTTTCATTGGATAATATTTCATAACAGAGAACACATTGTGGTTTCTGTTCACCTTCACTGCCTTTACATATAAATCCAAAGGATATGTATTCATCACAGTATTTACGGTTTTAAACTGATGGAGAAAGTACTTCACACTGTTCTGAAATAAATGTAAAAAAAAAAAAATATTTGCGAATCTGAGTAGCTATATTTACACAAAAACTCAACTTAATCAGCTGGCAAAATGTTTTCACGAGGATCAAAATCGCAAAATATTAAATCATCATTTAAGACTGTTACCTTTCCAGGGCTCCAAACAGTGATGTAAAATTAAATAACCCTATAAAATGTTAGGTTAGATGACCTGTCTTGCAAATATGCATGATCTAGAACACCATGGGGTAGCTCTTCTGTACAAGATCTTTAAAACTTATATATTACAGAAAACTTTACAATATTTTGTCCTGTATTTCAAAATAAGTGGCAATACATTATCACTCAAACAACTTATATGAATGGAGTATTAAAAAAAATAAAAATAAAATAAAGCTTATAAAACAGCCCTCCTTGAGCATGTTAAAAAAAAAAAGAGAGAGAGAGAGCCAAATATCGACTGTCTTTACAGAAAAAAAAACGGTTTTTATATAGAGACATTCTCCATATGAGGTCAAGCAGTATACAATCATTGAGGTTAGGACAATTGCCCCTAACCAAACCAAGTATGAAATAAACTGTTCACAATGAACTTTTCATCCAATGTCTTAATTATATGATATATCTCACAACTATCAAGTTGCAAAAGTCCTAAGGGACACTATTCTGTACCAAAATTAGCATAAGAGTTCCTTCAATGTGCATTGTACTTTGCTCGAAAACATTTAAGCTTGATTACTGTACTGGATTTTCAACCCATCTGGTACTCTCCTCTCCCTTCTCAACACTTATTATATTTTTGTAATATAGCAGCGCCTCTTGTATACAATTTGAAATTTAAAGGAAATCTAATATTTATTTCATGTAAAATCACATAATCTACTTACTTTGACCCAGGAATGTCACAAAAAATTCTTCCAAAGAAACTTTCAAAATTTACTTGATGTTGTACAGCCTCTGAAAAAATTAAAGATCTTGGTATTAATTTTTCAAAAATATTAAAACTGTAAAATACACAGTGGCCGCTTATCTCAATCAGAATTAGATTAATGTGGTAAATTTGGAGATCATGGTCCATCAAGGTAGGTTGTTCATCATTCATAACTATACTTAGCATGATATATACATATTACTTCAAAAGAAGAGGATTTTTACTGGGGTTCGAGGTACTGTAATACTACCCATCTATACATATTTAAAAGATTTTGAAAAAAAGAGGTACACACAATCAGGAGACCTGGCAAAATTAATCTTTTGATGGGAAAAAATTATAAAAGGACAGCATCGAGAAACACGTTTCAGGGAGTCCAGTTCTGGTTGTGTCTACACTGCTTTCTTCATGAGGGAGGATCATACTTGTAAATTCTTATTCGCATAAAATCTGACTGAGACCGCAGTAGCCCAGTGGTAGAGCGAGTGAGTCGCAAAGTGACTAAAGTGGGTTCGATTCCGGAAAAAAATAAGGCCGAACCCCCACCTAACCTTACTCAACCTCCCGGCGCTCTTGCATATGTGGTATTCAAGATCCGCCATCCACCCCTACGTTGTCCTATAAAAGATTATGGATTTTTTTTTTCCCCCCAAGGTGAGCCAGAGCTATCGCGTCCCGGAAAGCAATCGTTTAGATACCATTTTCGTAAGTAGGACAACTGCCCCTAACCTACTCAAGCATGAAATGATAGTGCTCACACTAAACTTTTCAAGGTTAAGATTAGTTTTATGCACCCCATACCTAAAGGAAGCACAGTAAAATCTTCCGCGCCGCGCACAATTTTTCAACCCCTTCCCTTAACGGCAACTTACACGAAATCTACGTATATCGGATACTAATATCGGTTAATATTTAACATTTACCATATTAAACCTTCCCGATGGTCAAAGACGCGATTACTTTTTTCGCCAGTTACTCTTTATAAAATGCCACGAGGTAGCTAGAACGATGGGCATGTTCCTCTTAGGCACATCACATGTGCTTCAGTGACATTTTCATATTTACGAGTAAAAACGCACAATAATTAAAAACTGTAACGTTGGGTGCTACGAAAAGTAAAAATGTACCTTAAATATATATAATAAATTTCGGAAATAATGGTACCGATTAGCAATTACCTCAGACTCAACCGACTCCCACGCCGTATTCAGCTTAAATGAGAACGACTACTAGAGCTTTGGCAGCACTTCAAATTATAGCCAAATGCAGCGTTACCAATTTTATAGCTGAAAATTTCGCTACATTTGCAAAAACAGTCATATGGGGGTAGGAGTGGGATTTTATAATTCCTAGATTTTATTAACCAAACAAATTGCTAATGCAATGGTAGAAGTGGTGAGATATACAAGTAAATTTTTTTCTCACATTATGACTAGTTTTTTTGTAAATTAAAAAAAATAATCTGAGGAAGAATATGCTGTCTCTAGCCATGAGTAGCAGGTGCATATTTATACGCTGATGTACACTATAATTCGCTCAAGTATCACCTAAAAATACTAATAAAAATAAAAATGAGAAATGTTAAAAGCATATTTGTAAGAAAAATAAAATAGGTTTAAAGAAAATGCAAGCTATCAATTTTCCAACTCTTGGCATGGCCTATGGAGGGCGGGGAACCACGTCTTAATCTGACCTGTCATCGTAGAATATTTTGTTGACATGAGGTGAACGGGACATGACGAACTCGTACTCCATACCGTAGCCGTAGATACCTATCTATCTATCTACCTTGGCTGTTTCCCCCTTTAATTGGGGGGTAGCCAACATAAAAAAACAAAACAATAAGGGGATTACTTTGCTCTATGGGCAATGACGAGGGAGCTAGCGACCGTTCAGATGGCACTACTGGAGTGCCACAACCATCCTCCCGGCTCTTCCACAACCTGTGTCGCTTCACAACTGCCAGCTCCTCCTACTGCCCCTACCACAGGGCTACTTTGTAAGATGTGCCCTGGGGTAACAGCAGATACCCATCAGAGCTGCGTCACAATCGCTCGCCACTCATTCCTATTCCTAGCACGCTCACTTACTTCCCTCACATCCACCCTCCTATCATTCAGGGCTCTCCTTACTCCATCCATCCACCCAAACCTAGGCCTCTCTCTAGCATTTCTCCCATCAACTCTCGTATTCATCACCTTTTTCAGCAGTCTTTCATCATCCATTCTTTCCACCTCTAGAACTAGAGGTCATAGTTTGCAGCTTCGGAAGAAAACTTGTTTGCAGGATGTAAGGAAATACTTTTTCAATGTAAGAGTAGTTGATAATTGGAATTCGCTAAGCGAGGAGGTAGTTAATGCTACCTCAATCCATAGTTTTAAGGACAGGTATGATAAGTATCACTAAGTCTAAAAATGGAACCGATCAGGAGACGGGAAGATACGAGCTTTGGGCTCTTTCCCGTAAACACAATTAGGTAATCACAATTAGGTAATCACATGGCCAAACCATCTCAGAACATTCATATCTACTTTGGCTGTCAATTTCTCTCCTCACACCCGTTCTTGTTCTCACCACTTCATTCCTGGCCCTATCCAACCGAGATACACCAATCATACTCCTCAGGTATTGCATCTTAAACACATTTAGTTTCCGTCTTTCACTTACTTTCATACCCCATGAATGATCCATACATCACAGTTGGCACAACCACTTTCTCATACAAAACTTTCTTAACATACATTTCCAACCCTCTATTCATCACTCCTTTCAACGCACCAAACACTACATCCTTCATTCTCTCTGCTAGAGAGAGGCCTAGGTCTTTAAATTCCTTCATGGTTATGATAGAGTGGATAGGGATCGATATTTTGATATGGCTGGCTCTAGAACTAGAGGTCATAGTTTGAAGCTTCGTAAGAAAACTTCTTTGCAGGATGTAAGGAAATACTTTTTCAGTGCAAGAGTAGTTGATAATTGGAACTGGCTAAGCGAGGAGGTAGTTAATGCTATCTCAATCCATAGTTTTAAGGACAGGTATGATAAGTATCACTAAGTATAAAATGGAACCGATGAGGAGACGGGAAGATACGGGCTTTGGGCTCTTTCCCGTAAACACAATTAGGTAAGTACACATCTGCTTCCACTCCACCATTTGCAGCTATAACCGAGCCTAAATACTTAAACTTATACTATGTTGATGAATTTAAATACGCCAGATCTACGCGCGTAACCATTGTTTATATAGCAGTGTCACTAGTGTTGACAACACTGCAGCAAAAATATATCATAAAAAACGGGAATTTATAAAATTCAGGGTACCTCATGCATTACGATATAAATCACTAAATAACTCGATTTACTTATTTTCTCTCTTTGTTACGAGAATAAAAAAGCGACCAGAAGACAGGGAGTTACAATTACTACGTGCTCCCCTCATGAACAAATTTGGTTGATAATTTGAATTCGGTACATGAGGAAACAGTACAAGTTAAATCCGGCCATAAAACTTTGTGCCAAAACCAAAATATGGCCAGTACAGATAACTCGAGCCCACATAAGTGGGAAAAAGAGAAAGATCTGTACTGGCCAGAAACATCGACCCCACATAAAAGTGGGAAAAAGATGCTAGATGAAGAAGAAGAAGAAGAAGAAGAATACTGTCTTCTCAGATTTTTTTTATGTATTATTTCTGAGGTCATTTTAGATCCTGCTGGGGCATAGTGGGGGGTGAAAATCTGAGCAATATATATATATATATATATATATATATATATATATATATATATATATATATATATATATATATATATATATATATATATATATATATATATATATATATATATATATATATATATATATATATATATATATATATATATATATATATATATATAAGGATAGACACGATCAATGAGTGAAAAAAGGAAAATGATCAGGAACAGGAAGTTATGAGCATAGGGATCTTTCTCGTGAGCACAATTAGGCTAATACACATATCCAACTTTCTTCACTCTTCACCGAAAACTTGGAATACTGTTAGATGTGAGTAGTAGGTAGTGAAACAGGACCTTCAATAGCACAGTCTTCATAAATGAGAGCATAAAATTTCCCTGCTTGAGGACACAAATTTGAGGGGTCGATGTCATATTTCACTGGTAGTAGTAGATCTGCTGAAGGGTGAGAAAAAGTCCATCCTCATATTGTTTGGGCGACTGAATAGAATTGAGGAGCAAAGCAATGGAAGGATATTGATGAAAATGAAGCACAGAACAGATATAGATGGAGACGACTCATTCACAACGGCGACCCCACATAAAAATGGGTTAAAGCTGAGATTATTATTATTACTGACGGGCCAAAATAATCTATCCTCATCGGGCCTGGGCATGAAGAAAATATAGAGAGAAACACACATGGTGAGTATTGTGACTTGTCAAATGTGAAGGGCTAATAAGACATGTGTAACGAATATCCAAGAATATTCGGTGTTGATGTAGGCCTAGAAAGAGAACCGTAACTGAAGGAAGACTTTAACGTCAAACTCTCCTGGTCAATCTTATTTAAGACCCTTCAGCTGTAGTATCGCAGTATACGTATATGCCAAAGAATTAATATTTGTTGAGATACAAAGACCAGTTATGGAGGGGTACATAAACCAAATCTTAATTGCGCATGTTTAAGGGAGTGCTGAATAGACGTTGTAAAATACTTCCATTGATAAACAATACCTATTGCAGTTATAATTATTTTTTTTTTTTTACTAATTTTCTAACCACTCATACTACTTCAAGGTAGTTGTTTTTTTCTGCGAATACTTAAATATGACATCATTTATTAGCTTTTATAATAGCATTCAGAAGGAATTTAAAATTCTTATCATATTTCAATCTGTTCATTTTAAAACTGATAAAGACTTGTTTCTTCAGGCCCGATAACTTTTTTTTTTATTTTACACAAATTTCACACTACATTGCATTAGAACCAACAATTATAGAAACCTTTTATGAATACTTTAATTCCCACTAAAGATATTTAA
>JAXCGZ010013312.1:25000-27500 GCA_037179515.1 Halocaridina rubra | reverse complement strand
GCGACATACGTGCGACGTGCCACTTTGGTGTGAAAGCGGCCTAAAACTATATTAATTTTAGATGTGTCTCATTAATATTAGTGGCCTATACATCTGCACCCTTAACAGTAACTCGACTGAAGATCCGTGGCAAGCAGAAGCCTGGAACTCTTCTCGAAAGTTGGATTTTAGTGAAATATCTACGAGACCTGTTGCGCATTGGGTCCTAGTTGGTGACTCACACATCAGATATATATTTGAAGTGTTAGTGCAAAGACTGCAGTACGCAGGAGTCAAATACAGAGTCGCAAGTTTTAGGAAGGTGAGTGAAAGAGGGCAGACGATAGTATACACAAAGGAGCTCTAAATATGAAGTTATTAAAATCCTTTAGTTGGTCACCTATAGTAATTAGCACATGCAATCATTGCTGGTCTAGTAAAAGAACGATTGGATTTTTATGTATATTCGTTTTTGTTTATATATATATATATATATATATATATATATATATATATATATATATATATATATATATATATATATATATATATATATATATATATATATATATATATATATATTACAATTGTTCATTAATGCTATGCTTATACGGTTATTGTACTCACCTTCCTTACAGCATACAGGGTACTCCTAACTGTGTATCAACATTTACAGGAGAAATGGGAAGACCCAAAAACAATGTTGAAACAAAAACGGGAAATTATTCACGAAGATTATCATGAGGTTATACACCCTTATATTCCACTGAAGATCACATACAGATGGGAGGCTACACTGCAACACCTGCCAAAGTCTCTGAAGTTATGGATATCAGGCAGGGAACCTCGACCGGCTGTTCTGTTGTTCGGTTAGTATAAGTTAAAATTATTCTTTTGATTAAAAACCTTGAAGCGTTGTCAGAGAGACAGAAAAGAGAGTATTAAGCTCGTCCAGGGCCACCTCTCAGCCACTTAGCAGCTATAATGCCCAACTTCCACCCAGGTCATGAATTCATCAGCGAGGTGGCGCAAACAGCCTCACAGCCAGTTTCGAATAAAAAGGAGAAAGCAGAAGTGTGACATTGCCTATCAAATCAGCAGGTTTAATGAGTACACCATTAGATGTGGGAGGTGAGTAGGGGATCGATATTAGTAAAATAGTCCGGATTTGTCAAGATGAATAACTCCCGAACCCATGTGAACTTAACCCCGTAAGTTGTTATGCTGAGTTAAGCTACGTTAGGTTAGGTTAAGTTACGTTAGGTTAGGTGACTTGCTGTAAATATGAATAACCCTAGAGGACACTGGGCTTATTCTTCTTTACAAGATCCATATGACCGTCCTGCAGATATCGCATAAATCAAAGAACCTCTTCAGCTAGTCTCACAGATAAGTTTCTTGTGGGGACAGCTCTGTTAATAACGCTCCATATCAGTTATAAAAATGTGTACGAAGTATAAAGCAGTACTGTCAAAGGATTTTTATATCTTTTTGTAGGTACAGCTCTGCATTTCATGAAAAATTCCCATCAAGTGTACCTTCAACAAGGACAAGAAAAAGCGGCAGAAAACTTCACCCAACATTTACAATTTCTGTCGCCACATCTACACAGATTCGCCAAAGTCACACCAACTGTATATAAACTGCAAGATCACTTACAGGTATGAAAAAAAAAATCTCAAGAAGCCAATTTTTCAATCAAAAACAAGATTTACAAACTATATTACCTAAAAAATATGTAATATATAAGAATGTGGAATAGATAAACAACAGCTTGATGTTCATAGATAAAAATAGCCTCCAATACTTTGCAGAAGCAAATTACTGGCTTGAAGTCATGTGGTTTAAAATCCTTAATTTCTGTACTATTCTAGGCGTAGTGCTAATGTCTGCATCATACTAAGCAAAATATAAAATCAACAATAAAACACATCTAATTCATAAAGTCGTTCATGATCACTCTTGTAATGAAAGAAACGATAAAAAACTGCAAATATCTTGAACATTTCTCTAGGGCTTCTGAAGCCTTGAATACCAAATCTACTAAAGAAGTTTTGTTAAAACCGGCCAAATAAAATCTCAAAATATTCCTTTTTATTTGTTCTACATACTTGCTTCCAATACACAGGAAAATTATATATCAATGAATGAAATAAAAAAGACGAATGATACAGAACCATATCAATACGAATGGCATGATGCTGTGACAGTGAATTAACATGACTGGATGACTGATAAAGCAGTGATTCAATGCAAATGGCTGAAAGCTATGATAGCGAATTAGCACAAAAGGATGAAAGATATAACCGCATCATCAAAAATGGCTAAATGCCAGAATAGTTAATTAACGTGAATGGATAAACTATCATAACGTATGCTTGTATACTATGGTAGTTAATTAACATGAATTGCAAAATTATCAACACGATAATGTGAATTAACATTAATAAATAAAAGGGACAGAATTGAATCAAACCGAATGGATGAAAGGTATAGCAGTATATTTAATTGAACGCATGAA
>JAXCGZ010013312.1:17500-20000 GCA_037179515.1 Halocaridina rubra | reverse complement strand
TAACGCCTCGCAGAGATATCAAACCCACGTTAGTAACTTCCGGGCTCTGCCTCTCTACTACTGAGCTTAAACGAAATTTTCAAGAATTGAGAATTCTGAAGGAACATTTCGGAGATTTGTTTATATATATATATATATATATATATATATATATATATATATATATATATATATATATATTATTATTATTATTATTTTTTTTTATAGCGTATACCACTTGACATTACCTAAATGTATCCCTGGAGCTTTAGTTCCCAAGGGCTAGTGTGACAACGGCACGATTCCAGAGCTTAAAATGACGAGAGAGAGAGAGAGAGAGAGAGAGAGAGAGAGAGAGAGAGAGAGAGAGAGAGAGAGAGAGAGAGAGAGAGAGAGAGAGAGAGAGAGAGAGAGAGAGATCGCGGGTTCGCTCCCGACGAGGGGCATTAAGAAGGGTATCCAATCTTAACCCCGTTTCCTCAAGCCAGGTCTGGAAATACATAATAAATTGATGGATAAAGTTCAAAGAGATTTTACAAGGCTGATGTCAGTACCATTAACAGAAGCCAGAAGGAAATGGGAGGTACGATAATGATTTTTAAATGTATCAAACGGTTTAACAGAGTTGATAGGGAGAGATAATTTCATATGGTTACCTCTAGAACTAAAAGACACAATTTGAAGCTCCGTAAGAAAACATCCAAGAGAGTACATTCTTCAGTGCGTACCGTTTCATGTATCATAATTAGTCCAATTCGTGACCTCCGGCGGTAGACACATTGCAGTAAAGGATATTAACCTATGTATATTGATTAATACAGCAAACCTTCTAATCACATGGATACCAAGTGTGTTTACCCACAAAAACTCCCACACAAACGTACACTGTCTATGCACCGTATCCAATGGCTATATTGTCGATATCCATAACCTATGGAGACTGTGGCAATAATAATAATAATAATAATAATAATAATAATAATAATAATAATAATAATAATAATAATAATAATAATAATAATAAGAAGAAGAAGAAGAAGAAGAAGAAGAAGAAGAAGAAGAGGAGGAGCTGGTGCTTCTCGGCAAATTCGTTGAGAAAATCGACATTAATTATGCCCAAATTTATGTTTCTATTAGTATTGCTGTTGTTGTTGCTAGCGATAGTAATAGTAGTAGTAGTAGTAAAAGTTTAATAATTTCTACTTCTCACCTCCATTTGGCTAGAATACCTCGATATTTCAACAAATATATGATCAAAGGTAAAATGTGCATTTTGGACTTTATTCCTTGAAACATTCATTTGAAAGTAGGGCGAATGAATTACAAAGACAATATATATATATATATATATATATATATATATATATATATATATATATATATATATATATATATATATATATATATATATATATATATATATATTGTGCCCTGTGGGGCGGGCACAATATCAAAGAATAGCCTCACCGTATTCCCTGCGTGTCGTAAAAGGCGACTAAAAGTGGACGGGGCGGGGGGACTAGGAATCCCCCCCTTGTACCAACCTCCTGTGAGACGTCAAAGAAGAGGGGGAGTAGAGGGGAGAATAACTTCTCCCCAAACTGTTTTCCTTTTTTGATGTCGGCTACCCCCCAATTAAAGGGGGAAACAGCCAGGGTATATGTATGTATTTACGTTTATCCCTCACTTTCAATATTATTTTATACAATCGTCGCGGTGGCTCAATGGTAGAGTGCTTTCGTCGAAACGATTAACTGCAGAGCGTTATGAAAGGCATGCAGCCTTTATTTCCAGCTCCAACATGTCTGTGTCCACCCCCATTCGAGTGGGGACTACAAATTGCGGCACACAAAATATGTCCTTCCCTAAATAATATCGGAAAATGTTATCTGGTAACACTAATCCAAAGGCTACCTACTAATGGGTTCTGCTAACTCCTACCAACTGAACAGTGTATATAAATACACTTTTGTCCGGCAGCTCTGACACCTTGTAAATGACTAAACTGATATTGAGAGAGAGAGAGAGAGAGAGAGAGAGAGAGAGAGAGAGAGAGAGAGAGAGAGAGAGAGAGAGAGAGAGAGAGAGAGAATTTATCAGAACAAATATTAAAATATACTAGTCAAATACATAAGACAAACAAAGGTAAAAGTCAAGATAAACATGATCCAGAATCTGTTATACCTGGATAAAAGTGGTTTGCAAAGCGGTATAAAAAACACCCACACACCCACAACAACTCTAACAAGTGTACATCTGACAGAAGGGCGAGAGAAAAATAAGAGGGGGGGGGGGGTGAGCGTAAAGGATAAAAAAAAAAAATGATCGCATTTAACCGTATGGTGGTGTCTAGCCCTCGCTGGGTGGGTGTTCTCCTAGGAGGGGATTGAGAGAAGGGAGTCGCAACAGTTGTCTTTTTTTTTCTTTTGTGATTGTGACACCAGAACGGGCCAAAAAATAATAAAATAAAACAGCCCTCATCAGGTCTGGGCACGAAGAATATATGAAATAAAGAGAAACA
>JAXCGZ010013312.1:0-12500 GCA_037179515.1 Halocaridina rubra | reverse complement strand
AGAAGATAGTCAATTGTTGCATACCTTCCACCAAAATAGAAAAAAAAATCAATAATGAGTGGAAAAGAGCTAAGGAGAGACAAATGCTGGAAAAGGTACATGATGAGAAAAGAGATGAATGCCTGGCAGACTTATAAATAAGCAAAAAATGATTACCTAGGTAAAAGAAGAGAGGCAGAGAGATATTATGAAAGGATTATCACCAGAAAGGTTAAAGAATATCCCAAACTTTTCCATCGTTTATCAGAGGAAAATTGAAGGTCAAAGAACAAGTTTTAAAGTTAAAGAGAGCAGACGGAAGCATCGCTGAGACGGATGAAGAGAACTACGAAAAGTTGAACAAGTAGTTTCAATCAGTAATTACAGCAGAAAATACCCCACCCCCTCAGATTGCAAAGACAGGAGTTCATGGGCCAGTATTAGAGGACATCATCTTTTCAACTACAGAAGTATGCAAAGAGCTGATGGAGTTAGATGCCCATAAAGCTACAGGTCCTGATGATATATCCCCTTATGTACATAAGAAATTTGCTAGCCCCATAATGGTGGCACTATGCATCATATTTAAAAAGTCACTTGAATCTGGGGAGATTCCAAGATGCTGGAAAAAAGAGAATGTGGTACTTATCTTCAAAAAGGAAAAAAATTATACAACTCAAAATTATATTCTTGTTTCGTTGTCCAGCATAGTTTGCAAAGTGGAGAAAATACGAAGAAAACACATCTCTCCTCACTTGGAATCCTTCAACTTTTTATTAGTGAGACAACATGGCTTCAGAGAAAGCAGATTAACAGTAACAAACTTATTATAATTTTATGATGAGGTAAGCCAGATCTTACAGGAAAGAGAGTTTGGGTAGATTGAATATTTCTAGATTTTCAGAAGCATTTGATACGGTCCCACATGGAAGACTAATTTAGAAGCTGCAAGTAGTGCCGAAAATAAGTGGAAATGTCTGTTCCCTTCCTTAGAAGGAAGGGAACTGAGAGTAAGGGTAAGACACTCAGCGCATTAATGGAGAGGTGTTAGTAGTGGGGTTCCACAGGGTTTAGTTTAGGGCTACTTTTGTTCCTTGTATATGTAAATGACCTACTAGAGTCTGTAAATTCATTCTTGAATATGTTTGCAGATGATGCAAAGATTGAGAAGAACAAGAACAATGGTAGATAACTTCAGGAAAATCTAAATAGTCTGCATTACTGGTCAGAAAATTGGCTATTGAAATTATATACTTTAAAATGTAAAGTAATGACAACGGGTACAAGTGCGAGAAGGCCCAAACTTGGATACTCCAAAGTTGGAGCAGAACTTCAAGAGAAGGAAATTGAAAGAGATCTAGGAGTAAACACACTGCCAGATTTGTCTCTGGAAATGCATATGAATGGCATAGTAAGGGCAGAATATGATTTCTTCGCAAATATAAGGGTAGCCTTCAGACACAAGGACAAGGAAATGTTCGGACATATTTACATAACTTATGTGAGGCCAAACCTTGAATATGTAGTCCCCTTCAGGAATCCACACTTGAAAAATAACATAAATAAGATGGAAAAACATCCATGACTGACCACGAAACTGGTGCCAGAAATACGCAATCTCAATTATGAGGATAGGCTGAGGGACTTAGATTTACCATCACTCGAAATTAGAAGAATGAGGGGGGATCAGGTGACTAGTTTTAAATTCCTTAATGGTTTTGACCGAGTGGATAGGGATCGATATTTTGATATGGCTGGCTCTAAAACTCAAGGTCATAGTTTAAAGCTCCGTAAGAAACCTTCTTTGAACGGCGCAAGGATGTACTTTTGCAGTAGAGCAGTTGATACTTGGAATTCGCTAAGCGAGGAGACAGTTAATGCTGACTCAATTCATAGTTTGATGAACAAATATGTTAAATATCACTGAGTAAAAAAGTGGAACCGATCAGGTGATGATGAGTTACGAGCATAGGGCTCTTTCTCGTAAGCACCCTTAGGTAATTACAAATTGTACTGTACAGCAACACAATGCTATTGCTACATATGTATTCATAGTCAATAAGTAATTATCTGTGTAAGTAAATATACCTGACTCTTGTTAGACTGGTAATTAGAATGTTTGCATTAAATACTGAATTATATCTTCCAGGAGAGTAATAATGTATTGCGTAAGATTTGTCAAGAACAAAGAGAAGCAAAACATCTTCCTGGTTTTGATATGTCTATGCCTTCTTATGACACTTCTCTACTACAACAAAGAATACGAAAAACTACTAAACAGGATGACGAAACATGACGAAATTCACGACATACCCAAAAGAGATCCTCGCAACTCAAATACTGCCGATCCAGGGCCTATTGAAAAGGGGGTTCCAGAATATCCAAGCTTACACAAAGAATGTTTTATCTATGAAAATCTCACAGCAAGATTCAACTGCTCTGGAGCACCGAAATACCGCAAGTTTGACGCTGATCTCATTTCTAAATGCGTTCTCAACCACTGGGAAAAATCTGGGTAATAAATAAACAGAAAATGACCATCTCTTATTCAAAGGATATTTCATCAGTTTGATGGATTCGGTTTTACGTCAAGAACTCCCTTTTCTACTAAGGGCTAGGACGGTTGCCGTCTTACGAAGGACTTGATTCGGCAGATGTAATCGTTACCCTGAGTGTTCAGTTGATATAGGTCAACAATCATCGTATTCACCGTGGCCGAGTGGTAAAGCTCGCGACTTTGACTCATCAGGTCGTGGTTTCGCGGCCAGCCACGGTCTGAGGTCAGAAAGGGCATTCATAAAAAGGGTAACGATCGCTCTTGACAAAATCAAAGTCCTTCGAAAGAAGGCAAAGTCTAAGCCCTATGTAGAAGGGCAGTCCATAAAGTAAAACTAATCACATGTAGGTCAACTACCATCAATCTTAAGGGCGGTTTACACGGTCAAACGAACCGTTTGACCGTGTAAACCCCCCTTTATACTTATCAATTGCAGGTTTCTCTCAGAAGGAGGATAGAGTTACAGATACAAGATAGATATTTTAATTAAATATTTTGCATATATCAGTGTTAACGTGAAAATGGGTTAAATCAGTCTCAGGATATAAAATGGAGCATTCATCAGTATTTTTGCACTATAAAAGTTTTACCTATTATGTTAACACAAGAATTATTTTTTTCTATATAGGAAACACGTTAAGTCTATCTGTCCTATCTCGTTCAGTGCATAACACAGGAAACAACGAGGAAAAACAGGCTTTCCTTTATTGATATTTTTTATTCTATATAGGAACCAAAATGCTCGAAATTATAATAAAGCAAAAAATCGGGATTACTGGAGACTAATACATTGTAAATTTCTGAAACT
This sequence comes from Halocaridina rubra, assembly GCA_037179515.1. NCBI lineage: Eukaryota > Metazoa > Arthropoda > Malacostraca > Decapoda > Atyidae > Halocaridina > Halocaridina rubra. Next base: position 9,156 of record JAXCGZ010013312.1, on the reverse strand, counting down.
AATATATCGCTAATTTTTGTAAAATATCCGTGACCTTCGTATATCATCTTCAGGAACGTAAACCAAGTCGATCCATGGAAATTAGATTTGAACAACGCATCAAAGAATTCTGATTACGTCGCCCTATGGAAAAGACCAGCGATTCACTGGGTCTTTTCTGGAGATTCGCATATCAGAAATGTCTTTGAAGTTCTTGTGAGACGTCTTGCTGGACCCAGAGTTAAATACAGATTAGCTGGTTATCCTTTGGTAAGATATTTTAACATTCACTGTACCTGTATTTTTAGGTACAGAGTTAATTTATATGTTTATAAAGATTTTATAAATTAACAGGAAACTTCTCCATATTAAGGATTTCCTTTCAACGTCTGATGAAGTCACTTCATCGCAGAAAAAAAAACAAATATTCTACATGAAATAATTACGTGAAAACTGTAAAATATCTATTAATCCCTTAATCTCAGTTGACAGAGGAACCATTAATACAAACCCATGTCGTAAACACTTTCAAAACCACTTAAAAAAAGTACACTACAATATGAATTTTATACTGATTATGCATTACATATTTTGATATGAAGTAGCATCACTGCACAAAAATAGAATATTTTTCACTATCATTGCTTGATGAGCTAGTAAAAAATAAATAATTTTTATTTTAAAGTCCAGGTGGGAAGCTACAGAGGAGATGATAAAAAATTTTGGGCGTATGAAGCATGATTTATATCATCAAGTTATGCATTTAGACTATCCCTTGAAACTGACCCACAACTGGCAACCACTTTGGCTAAGCATCGAAAACAATCTTAAAGACTGGAACGCAGGCAATATGCAAAGGCCATCTCGACTCATATTTGGTAAGTTCATTTCTTACTTACTAAAGGTTTGCACATACCCAGTATATATATATATATATATATATATATATATATATATATATATATATATATATATATATATATATATATATATATATATATATTTATGTATATATATATATATATATATATATATATATATATATATATATATATATATATATATATATATATATATATATATATATATATATAAAAATCCGGTTTTACGTCACAGACTCTCTTTTCTTTTAAAGCTAAGAGTCTGCCTTCTTTCAAAGGATTTTGGCTTTTTTGGCAAGTGCAACCGCTACCCTGAGTAAATGTCCTTTTGAACCTCAGATCATGAAGGATCTAAAACAAACCACCTGGCGAGTCAAAGTCGTGTACGCTACCAACCCGGCAACGGCGGCCATCAGTTTATGAATATATATATATATATATATATATATATATATATATATATATATATATATATATATATATATATATATATATATATATATATATATATATATATATATACATATATATATATATATATATATATATATATATATATATATATATATATATATATATATATATATATATATATATATATATATATATATATATATATATATATATATATATAAATAAGTACAAACTGTTAGCATACAGCACTAAATAGTAAGGAAGCCCATCAGTGAAACAAAACTTATAAAACAATGCTATATTTCGGATCCTAACTGAATCCCTTCTCAAGCACAACTGAGAAAAAATAACAAAGAAGGAGGAGACATAAACAAAAGGACTCATGGAATCTTCCCTCATTGAAATGAAGGACAATTTTAATCTATCTAGGGGGCAATGGACCCCTGACATAATTGATAAAGTCCTCCTGAAGCGCTGCCTAAACGAAGTTATCCCTCAAGATAAACCCCCAACCAGATTGTAGTCGTTATTGAGTATTTTGATTGTATTAGGATTTATATATGTATTGCATTTTGTTTGCTCTTGTAAATGGGGATGTGTGTACAGATATTGTTACATGTGTATATCTATATGTGCATATTTATTAATATTCTTTTAATTATAAAAATATGTTGGGGGTTATCTCCTTTCAGATCATTTATCATTTTAAGGATTAACATTTTTCTTTGTTAATGGTTTAATGATCTTGGCGGCTTCTTTGTTGAGGATAATTCGTTTGGATTAGACCTGTCCTGTTATCATAAAAATTTTTAATCCCTCAGGTCTCATGAGTCCTTTTGTTTATGTCTCCTCCTTCTTTGTTATTTTTTCTCAGTTGTGCTTGAGAAGGGATTCAGTTAGGATCCGAAATATAGCATTGTTTTATAAGTTTTGTTTCACTGATGGGCTTCCTTACTATATATATATATATATATATATATATATATATATATATATATATATATATATATATATATATATATATATATATATATATATATATATATATTCAAGCCGTTAGGATATATAATGCTTCTAGTACCTCAAATGACAATTTAACCCATTACACTCGAGAGAATTTTCAACCTACCTACAGCTTCACCTCTGCCATCACCTATAATATCAAGCTTCAACCTCTCTGGGTCCACCCCCATTCAAATGGGGATATATTGTGACACATAAAATGGCAAACAACAAACAAATTTGTTGGATTATATTTAGTAAGAGCCTTTATTGATCCATTTAGGTTACCTTTACATATTATGTCCCAGGGGCTGCGGTAGGCTCAATGGTAGAACACGCGACTTGGCAAGTGACTAATGCAAATTCGATCCCACAGCAAGATATTAGGAAGGGTATCCACCCCTAATACCCGAGTTCCATTATATCATGTTCACCCCCCATTCGAAAATGGGCTAATTGTGACCAAAAAATGGGGCATTAAATAGCATGTCCAACTAAAAGTTGATCACACATTCTTAAACTGGCTCACAAAATCAACTTCACCAATTTTTGTATTAAGAACAGTATATGGAATAAGTTGCATCCCTGCAAACGTTCAAGTCACCATGCTCCTTTATCCCCAAGGAGCTAAGAGGAGTTACTGAAGTAAAATGAATGTTTATGTACTTTGACTAGGCCACCCCATTACAAGGGGGACTGCTAGCAGTGTATATGTGAGTAGAAGTTCCAAGAAAATACACTTTGTGATCTCAATAATAATAATAATAATAATAATAATAATAATAATAATAATAATAATAATAATAATAATAATAATAATAATAATTATCTATCTTTCAATTCTTTGTGTGTGGCTAAAATGCAATTTTGAACCCATTAACTGGTATAATATAACAAGACCTTCATTTCATAAGCTGCAGGGAAAAGGACACTTAATTCAACAATCTCATATTGCTTTCCTTATTAATTTTGTCTGATTAGAGTAAGTACATTAATGTCTTTACATCAGCTGCGACTCAAAGACCTCACGGCAGAATATCCTTGCCCACTTACCCTGTGGTAGACCAAAATAGGGTGGTAGGGGGGAATTGCAGTAGCCCTTTGTCCCCAAGGAATTATGAGGAGTGACTGAAGTATATTAAATTCTGGTGAATGTGAGTGCTATGACTTGGCCACTCACCTTACAAGGGGGATTGCGTTCACTATTTTCGTATCCATATTTGCTATAAAACAATGTAAAGGGACATTCTAAGAAGAAACAAAAGCAATATGAAACAAACACATCCTTGCCTTATACAATATCTACTTCAAACCAATTTACTCTCTTCTTGACTTAGTCTTACATTAGCTAGAAGAAGTATCATGCATAATGCAGCCACAAACATGTAATAAGCAGAGGATGTAGACTGTGTTTGTTTGCCGTTTTATACGTTACTATTAAACCTTATTATGGGAATGGACACAGACATATTGGAACTGAGGATTATGGCTGGATGTCATTCCTAATGTCCTGCGGTGGATTCGATCGGATGTCTGTCACTTTCCGAGTCGAGAATTTACCTACATTGTGCTCACAAGAAAGAGCCGTATGCTCGCAACTCCCCATCTCCTAACTGGTTTTCACTCAATGACACATTTCATTTATCCTTAAAATTTCAAGTGCTCAATCTATTGTGCTACCCCCTCCACCCACAATCAGCAGATATATAATCATTTCAATTTCTCCCTGCGCAGGAGGAATAATGCACTTCATGATTAAAGCGGGTCCAGTTTTTCTAGCTGAAGGTCCTGAAAAAGCTGTTGTGAATTTCACTAAAGTGATAACACGAATGGCTCCTTTGCTAAAGGATTTTACAAGGAATACCCCAACTATATACAAGCTATCAGATCATGTACAGGTAGAATTCATTATCATTATTATTCTTATAAACATGACTCATTATGATGATACTAATTTGCTCTGAATACGGCATTCACTTTGTTGCGAATATTTAATATGAATGTCTGTTCAGGCAAACAGCGTCAATTTCTTTACCAGACCAGCTGTTTCTTTACAATACTAATGATTTTCACCTCACCAGAAATGCGAATTCAACACTATAACAAACAATGATAATATTGACCTTCATAATCGCATTGCAAGAAGGGTGCTCAATGGGACAGGCGTAAAATTATGGGACAGCGCCATTCCACTGTCGGATATTAACAACGAGGAATGCAGATTGCGATACAAGGAATCTAAAAATGGGGATAAATCTTTAGCCGAATGGCGGTGCCAAGACAAACGACACATGGGCTACACTTTTATTGATCAGTATATTGATATGATTCTTAATGAAATATGTAGTGACATTCTAGTTTAAGTTATTTATATAGAACACTTTATTCCAAGGGAATGAAGTGGATGCCAAGAACCTCTGGGCTGATAACGGCTTACAATTAACGAATATAAAATTGAATGCTTGCTAGACATTTAGCATATGTATTAAATACACTGCAAATGCATATTTAAAGAATAAGTTTCTAGTCATATCAGCTGTTGAAGAATCGCAGGAAAATATTTTAATTTCTATATAAGAGCAAAATTAATGTTTGAAAGCTGCATAGCCATAAATATAAACATTGATGAAATCACTAGAAATTAATATCATTACCAGCAAAGAATCTACATACATCGGTCGTTAGTATGTGTTCGTTGTTTATTACAAATCTTTAAATTCCATACTTTTATTGTCAGTGCTGTTTATTTTAATACAACCATCAATTAAATAAAAATAAAATTAAAATCTGCCTCAAAAAAAGCTAATTATCGTATATATTATATATATATATATATATATATATATATATATATATATATATATATATATATATATATATATATATATATATATATATATATATATATAAGCAAATCAACAGTGCGTAGGCCTATGCATGTTGAAACTAAAATATTTAACATTTTTTTTCTACGTGCTTACATCAAAAATAGTTCACCAATACAAATATTAACCTGCAAGTCAACAAAGTTTGCCGTTTTATGAGTTACTATTACTTCCTAATATAGGGAGTGGACACATACAGATTGGAGCTGAGGAATAAAGGTTAGATGTCTTTCCTTATGCCCCACAGTGGGCTCGACAGAGGGTCTATCATCTCCCGAGTTAAGTATTCTAACCACTACACGACTGCAGTCAACATGCAGGTACACAGAGTGATCAACAAAATACCACAACTGCAGATGTTAAGTTCATTTTTTTTTTACAGTACAGATTAAATAATATTTCATCGATTAATATGATAAAATATGTATATATAGCACCAAAGTATGTAAAAATTGGGCATATAATGACTCCTGGCCATGTACATTGCATAACGATGACATACTTGAAATCAGGTAACAAATTCTTGTCACTAATTCAGGCAATAGTAACTCTTCATACTTTACCTCTGTTTGTTTGCTACTTTTAACACTATCTATGCCTACATCAACACCGAATATTCTTGGATATTCGTTACAAATCTCTTACTATCCCTTCACATCTGACAAGTCACAACACTTGCCATCTCTGTTTCTCTTTACTTTTCGTTTTCTTCGTGACCAGGTCCGATGAGGGCTGATTTTTATTTTTTTTTTGGGGGGGCCCGTCCTGGCGTTACAATCTAAAAATAAAGAAAAAATATTTCATATCTGACTACAAGAATACATACATACATATACCTTGGCTGTTTCCCCCTTTAATTGGGGGGTAGCCGACATCAAAAAAGGAATACAGTTTGAGGAGAATGCAGTACTTCAAATCCTTTCTACTAACTACGCTATCAGAAGGGGACAGCGGTAGTGAAGTAGTTAGTGTACTTGATTTTGGAGGTGACAGACCCACGATCGAGCTCACCATTACGACAGTGAAATCTATACCAACATCAAGCAGCTTACATGGATAATCAATTCTGTCATTAATAATCAATTCTGTCATTAATAATTGAAGTCAAAATTCAAGTAAAGTCAAGATTTTAAATGTCAGTACTTTGCATAAAGCTTTTCCTCACCCTCTTATGTAAAGTACCATAATGTACTTTAATTTGTACTAAAGTGGAATTTGTAACTAAAGTGGAATGATAAATGTTAATGACAGATAAAATATAGCAGTGAGCAACTTCAATAAAATATATGTACAATTATTATGATTATCACCACAAAAATAACCTTACAGACATGTAAAACGTATCAGTGAACTGATTTACTAAACCTTTATCTGAAAATTGTTTGTATCAAAATAAAATGTTTCATGAGTGTTACTCTTGTGTACGGTATTACGAAGAAACTCCACATATTGCAACTAAAATACAATTATAGGTAAACACATAGCGATTATAGCTACAGCACAACAATGAGTTTGAACAAATAAAAATAAATGACAAATGTTTGTTTGCTATTCTATTTGGAAATTAAGTACATCATCAATAAAACGATTTCACTAGTCTGGTTACTTTTGTGTACAGTACTATTAATAAATAGTACATTCATTCAAAAATATATGTAAAAATATAATGATTTCACCTCTAGATAACTGTATATATATATATATATATATATATATATATATATATATATATATATATATATATATATATATATATATATATATATATAGAGAGAGAGAGAGAGAGAGAGAGAGAGAGAGTGTGTGTATGTGTGTTTACCTAATTGGGTTTACGGGAAAGAGCCCAAAGCTCGTATCTTCTCGTCTCCTCATCGGTTCCATTTTCTACTTAGTGATACTTATCATACCTGTCCTTAAAACTATGGATTGAGATAGCATTAACTACCTCCTCGCTTAGCCAATTCCAATTATCAACTACTCTTACACTGAAAAAGTATTTCCTTACATCCTGCAAAGAAGTTTTCTTACGAAGCTTCAAACTATGACCTCTAGATCTAGAGCCAGCCATATCAAAATATTAATCCCTATCCACTCTTATCATAACCATGAAGGAATTTAAAGACTGTCACCATATCCCCCCTCAATCTTCTAGCTTCAAGTTATGGTAAGTCTAATTCCCTCAGCCTCTCATCATAACTGAGATTGCGTATTTCTGGCACCAGTTTCGTGGCATGTCTTTGAACTTTTTCAAGCTTAGCTATGTGCTTTTTCAAGTGTGGATTCCAAAAGGGGGCTGCATATTCAAGTTTTGGCCTCACATAGGTTACATAAATATTTCTGAACATTTCCTTTTCCATGTACCAGAAGGCTACCCTTACATTTGATAAGAAGGCATATGCTGCCCTTACTATGTGGTTACCTAATTGTGTTTACGGGAAAGAGCCCAAAGCTCGTATCTTCCCGTCTCCTCATCGGTTCCATTTTCTACTTAGTGATACTTATCATACCTGTCCTTAAAACTATGGATTGAGATAGCATTAACTACCTCCTCGCTTAGCCAATTCCAATTATCAACTACTCTTACACTGAAAAAGTATTTCCTTACATCCTGCAAAGAAGTTTTCTTACGAAGCTTCAAACTATGACCTCTAGTTCTAGAGCCAGCTATATCAAAATATCAATCCCTATCCACTCTTATCATAACCATGAAGGAATTTAAAGACTGTCACCATATCCCCCCTCAATCTTCTAGCTTCAAGTTATGGTAAGTCTAATTCCCTCAGCCTCTCATCATAACTGAGATTGCGTATTTCTGGCACCAGTTTCGTGGCATGTCTTTGAACTTTTTCAAGCTTAGCTATGTGCTTTTTCAAGTGTGGATTCCAAAAGGGGGCTGCATATTCAAGTTTTGGCCTCACATAGGTTACATAAATATTTCTGAACATTTCCTTTTCCATGTACCAGAAGGCTACCCTTACATTTGATAAGAAGGCATATGCTGCCCTTACTATGTGATTACCTAATTGTGTTTACGGGAAAGAGGCCAAAGCTCGTATCTTCCCGTCTCCTCATCGGTTCCATTTTATACTTAGTGATACTTATCATACCTGTCCTTAAAACTATGGATTGAGATAGCATTAACTACCTCCTCGCTTAGCCAATTCCAATTATCAACTACTCTTACACTGAAAAAGTATTTCCTTACATCCTGCAAAGAAGTTTTCTTACGAAGCTTCAAACTATGACCTATAGATCTAGAGCCAGCTATATCAAAATATCAATCCCTATCCACTCTTATCATAACCATGAAGGAATTTAAAGACTGTCACCATATCCCCCCTCAATCTTCTAGCTTCAAGTTATGGTAAGTCTAATTCCCTCAGCCTCTCATCATAACTGAGATTGCGTATTTCTGGCACCAGTTTCGTGGCATGTCTTTGAACTTTTTCAAGCTTAGCTATGTGCTTTTTCAAGTGCGGATTCCAAAAGGGGGCTGCATATTCAAGTTTTGGCCTCACATAGGTTACATAAATATTTCTGAACATTTCCTTTTCCATGTACCAGAAGGCTACCCTTACATTTGATAAGAAGGCATATGCTGCCCTTACTATGTGATTACCTAATTGTGTTTACGGGAAAGAGCCCAAAGCAAGTATCTTCCCGTCTCCTCATCGGTTCCATTTTCTACTTAGTGATACTTATCATACCTGTCCTTAAAACTATGGATTGAGATAGCATTAACTACCTCCTCGCTTAGCCAATTCCAATTATCAACTACTCTTACACTGAAAAAGTATTTCCTTACATCCTGCAAAGAATTTTTTTACGAAGCTTTGTCGTATGACTTCCGTCATGCTGAAGCCAGTCCGTCATGCTGAAGCCAGAATCTGAAACTTGTAACAAATCTTGAGGGGTAACGGTTGGTCGAGGGCACAGATATTTTATTACAATGTTTGTAGAAAGTGTCAAGGAGATATATGACCGGAACCATGAGA
>JAXCGZ010013311.1:125000-147492 GCA_037179515.1 Halocaridina rubra | reverse complement strand
GGGGAACAGAACAGGTTTTTGTTCCGCTAGTTTATTTATGGGACACTTCCTCATCATTTATTTATATTTTATTCCTATTTTTGTGTTCATTTATCATTTGAATTTCATTACTTTCATTATTATTATTATTATTATTATTATTATTATTATTATTATTATTATTATTATTATTATTATTATTATTATTATTATTATTATTATTATTATTATTATTATTATTATCATCATCATCATCATCATTAGTAGTAGTAGTAGTAGTAGTAGTAGTAGTAGTAGTAGTAGTAGTAGTAGTAGTAGTAGTATTAGTAGGTGTATTAACACTCGCGAGATAGATTTCGTCAGCTCGTCGGTTCGAGGCCAGCCACGATCCGAGGTTAGAAAGGATATTCACTTTGGGTAACGGCCGAACTTGCCAAAACCAAGCCCTTCGCAAGAAGGCACCGTCCTAACCCTTAATAGAAATGAGTATCTCTTAAAATGGAAGAAAAAAATAAAACGAACAAATTACGTTTTATTTTTAGAATAAATTCTATCTGTATTTTCAATAAACCTGTGAACATATTCACGAAATCCATTGTTCTATCTGTCTATAAGTATATATACTAGAGCCATATTCCCCCCTGATAAGGGGGGTGGCACCGTAAAATGCGGTATGCCTTGACAATGCAGGAAGAAGAAAGCAGAGGAGAGGTTTCCCAAACCCCTCTCTCCTCCCCATTGAGTCGACTTTTACGACACGCAGGGGAACACGGAGGAAGTATTATTAATATACTGTGGAACACCGAAAAATGTCTTGCAGACAACCAATGGTTCCTAATTCACAAACTGAGATTCACAGTTCTTTTTTTTTTAATTTATTTATTCAGGTAACTGTACATGGGGGCATGTGCACATGGGCACTCCCAGTCATATTGCAGTTGTTAAGCATTACAATCTATTTGGTTATGTATAAATAAAATATTAATAGAATTTGCAATTACATTTTAAATATCATAGCAAGTAAGTAATAATAAAATATAGTGTAATAATTGAAGAGTAATTGAAGAGTAATATTTGTAACAATATTTTCAGTAGCCCTTGTTGAGTGCTATAAAGTCACATTTCACTTTTCCACAGTACTACTGCAGGACAATCTGAAGCAGATATAGAATTACAATTTTCAAGTTAGAATAATAAGTAGGTACATATACATATGCATGCATTAAATTAGATGAGCAATAGAAACACCACTGGGGCTTCATAGTCATACATATCAAGGAGAGAGAGAGAGAGAGAGAGAGAGAGAGAGAGAGAGAGAGAGAGAGAGAGAGAGAGGAGAGAGAGAGAGAGAGAGAGAGAGAGAGAGAGAGAGAGAGAGAGAGAGAGAGAGAGAGAGAGAGAGAGAGAGAGAGAGAGAGAGAGAGAGAGAGAGAGAGAGAGAGAGAGAGAGGAGAGAGAGAGAGAGAGATGAGAGAGAGAGAGAGAGAGAGAGAGAGAGAGAGAGAGAGAGAGAGAGAGAGAGAGAGAGAGAGAGAGAGAGAGAGAGAGAGAGAGAGAGAGAGAGAGAGAGAGAGAGAAGAGAGAAGAGAGAGAGAGAGAGAGAGAGGAGAGAGAGAGAGAGAGAGAGAGAGAGAGAGAGAGAGAGAGAGAGAGTCTAAGAACATTGGAATACCTCAGAATACTAAGTGGTCCGTTATATATATCCAGGGTCAGGTCAGATACATTAACAGGGTAACAGGTTCGTGCACCCGGTCAACCCGAGACACCCCCAAAAGCGGGAATAATATGTATTAGAGTCACAGGGAAAAAAAACAAACAAACAAACAAACAAACAAACATTTATTTCCATTTTGTACAATGGTTATTCAACATTAATAGTAACTTATAAGTAGACATGTAATTAAACTAATAAATAAGAGGGTTAGACATATAGTTAAATTAAATGTAGCTCTCATAGAAAATAATAATACTGTAATAAAAATGTTAACAATAATGTTAATAATAAAGTAGTAAGTATGCCACTAGACACAGGATCGTTATTATCGGCATCATTTCCATCTTTGTTTCCTTACAATGAGAATAATTAGTTCTTAATGAGCGGCAACTATTTGTCCAAAAGAAAACTATATAGTTTGCCTTTGAAAGCTGTGAAGGAGGATGCATTTTTAAGATGCTCTGAAATATTATTCCAGAGTGTTGGCCCTTTGATAGTGATCATCTTTGAACCTGCTTCTGTGTTTGTTCTGTGAACAAAGAGCTCACTGCTCTGTCTTGTGTTGGTTCCCCTTATATCCCTGACTGTTTTAAATCAAATAGCCAGCTAGGATAATGATGGTCCAAAATTTTGAATACAAAAACATAAATAGCATAAGCGACCTTATTTTCTGCCCGCAGCCACCCAAGTTTATTGAGAGCTGGTGTGATGTGGTCATATTTCCTTATTCCTCCCAGGGCAACTCGAGCTGCAAAATTAATAAGCTTCTGTATTCTGTTTATATGAGTCTTAGTGGTAGCTCCCCAAACAGTTTTGCAGTAATTAATGTGACTTAGGGCTAGAGATTCAACAACAGTTATTCGAGTGGTAGTCTCAAAATTGTCTTTTATACGTGATAAGTACATTAATGTTCCTGTAACCTTTTTGCATACTTTATCTATGTGGGAATCAAACAACATGTGGTCATCAAAGTGAATTTCTAGGTTTTTAGGTGTGATAATATTGTCGCAAAAATTAATTGTTGTGTTTTCTGGAATTTGTGCTATGTGGAACCTTGAACCCATAAATATGCACTGTGTTTTACTTTCGTTAATTAACAGCCTAATTTCTTGGAAATAGGTTTTAATTTTTGACAGAGTGTTTTCTGCTCTTAAAGTTAGCTCTGGGAGATTATTAATATCACCACTAAGGAGTAGTTGAGTGTCATCTGCATATTGTACGACTAGACAGTCAGAAATGAAAGAAGATAGATCATTTACGTACATGAAGAAGAGGATAGGACCAAGTACTGATCCCAGTGGAACACCAAATGATAAATTTTTTTGGCACAGAGATAATGTTGTTAAGACGTATGGACTGTTTCCGATTAGATAGATACTCGCTAAACAAGCTTGGATCAATATTTAAGTTAATACATTTACTTAAAAGAATTTCATGGTTTACACTGTCGAAGGCTTTTGATAAGTCTAATAATACAAGCATAGATATTTTTTTCATATCTATATTATTATATATACTATTCGTAACTTTAAGCAGTGCAGTTTCCGTCGAAAGTTTTGGTCTGAAACCATGTTGGTTAATACTTAATAGTCTATTTGATTCTAAATATGACATAAGTTGGCTTGCAACAATTTTTTCTAATATTTTAGAGAAAATGGGTAGCAGGGAAATGGGACGATAGTTTGTCACATCTTCTCTGTCCCCCTTTTTATGCAGAGGTATTACATGTGATATTTTCCAAGAGTCAGGAAAGTTTTTAGTGACAGTGGAAGTGTTCATAATAGTTAGAATATAGGATGCAATCATGGGTAGAGCATCTTTGATGAACTGAAATGGTATACCATCTGAACCATAAGAGCCAGAGTTTCTTAGGCTCTTTATGGTAAGAATTAGGGTAGCACAATCGATAGGAATTATCTTGAAGTACTCTCTTGTGTTTTCATTGGAAGAATTGTCATTTAAGCAATTACTCATATTCACTGAGTTGATGTTTTCTTGAGTTTTTTCATATGTATTTTTGCCAACGTTAGCAAAATAGTTATTCAAGTTTTCTGCTTTGTCTTTCAACTCTGTAATATTTTCATAACTTTCTGAGGTACTCTTTTCATTTGGTATCATGCTTCTTATCACTTTCCATGTTGCTGCTGTATCATGTCTAGAGTCATTAAATTGTTTTTTGTAAAAGTCTTTTTTACTTACACTGATGAGAGATCTGACACGTTACTTTTCTGTTTTATAACGTTCTCGGAGAGTCATATCATATCCATTCATTTTTAGCTCTTTTTGTATTTGATTTTTGATTTGCATTGCCTCTTTGATGTCATTAGTTAGCCAGGGGGCTGAGGGGTGGGTTATTTTTTTTGTTACAATGGGTGCACAACTATCTAAGCATTCAAGGAAGACTTTTGTTAGAATATCAACCTGCAAATCGACGTTATCTGTGTATTTAATTCTATTAAGTGCATTTGTGTTGTTGATTAATGTTTCACAAAAGATATCAGGGGAGTAATTTTTTTGACACTGGAATGTCTTGAGGAGAGGCTTCCTTTTGGGCTTGTTTATGGGTAGAGCAATGTTCAGCTCGTGGTCTGCAATTGGGCAGGGAACTACGTCCCAATAGGGTATACTTTCCACTTTATTTGATATTATCAGATCTATAAGAGTCCCAGAATTAGGGGTTATGCTGGTCGGTTTTGTCACTATTTGTGTTAACTTCACAGTGTTGATCACCCTTTTCATTTTGTTATCTGCTGAGAGCAAGTCATCATTAAAATGTATATGGGTTTATGACGCGTTCATGTACCCGGTCAACCCAAGACACGCCCAAAAGTGGGTATAATATGTATTAGAGTCACAGGAAAAAAAGTCAAAGGTTAGGTTAGACTTTTTACTGAACAGGGTAACACGTTCATTGTTTTTTTCCTTGATGTTCTCCTTTGAGGGTGAGCGGACCTTCCCTTTTGGCCCGCAGGTGGGGTACACGTTCATGTACCCGGTCAACCCGAGAAAAGCCCAAGAGCGGGTATAATATGTATATGAAGGTTTTTATATCATATCCATCCGCATACACAATGTATAATTTACGAACGTATCTAACATACATCCCCCTGAGGGAGGTGGGTAAGAATACTTCCTCCGTGTTCTCCTGCGTATCGTAAAAGCCGGTTAAGTGGTGCGGAGCGAGGGAACTGGGTATCCCCTCCTCTGTATCTTCTTCCCGCAAGGAGTCAAGGTATTTTACTTTGATTCGGCCACCCCCCTTATAAGGGGGATTATAGTTCCTGTATATAGATAGATCTATCATACAGTCATATTATTGGAATGCATTATTATTATTATTAATCACCATGCATTAGCTGGCGAATACGGGTAGAAACTTGGAAAGCAAGACTGGATACCTTCCTTAACGCCCCGCGAATGGTTCAAACTTGGGTTTATCATATCCCGATTCGAGCGCTCTAACCCCTGCGCTACCGCGATTCTCACAGTCATATTACTGATACGTGAAACGGGTGATGTAGTTTTGCTTATTTTTTATAGAGATATTTATATGCAAATTGTCTATAAACATTGCCTGATACATCCGAAATAGGTTGTTATAATTATTCATAGCCTACGTACTCTGCTCTCATTTCCATTAAAAATATCAAAATATATGTGATAAACGCACCTAATTTCAGTTCAATTTCAAAATCTGTCACTAAATCTGGTGTAGAATGGTGGGGACAGATTTGTATTTTCATCACTGAATCACTTGTAAAATACCAGGAACAGATTTACATATTTATCAATAAAATCAATGAAAAAATCACTTGTAAAATACCAAGAACAGATTTACATATTTATCAATAACAATAATGAAAAAATCACTTGTAAAATACCAGGAACAGATTTACATATTTATCAATAACATTAATGAAACATCACTTGTAAAATACCAGGAACAGATTTACATATTTATCAATAACAATAATGAAAAACAGCATCATGATAAAACATAGATTTACATTGTTATCACTATTAACAATAATGAAAACCGCATCAATAATAACAGTAACTCAACCTGAACAGTTGTTTGAACGACACTAGGCAAAAAAGGATGTTAGTTGCCATGTAATTACTAAAATAATTCAAGGTTTTACGTCACGGATTCCCTTTTCTACCAAGGGCTAAGACGGTTGCCTTCTTGCGAAGGATTTGTTTTAGCAGATGTAATTGTTACCCTGAGTGCATGCCCTTGCTAACCTCAGACCGAGACGGGGCGCGAACCCAGATGTTGGTGATATGTAATAGCTAAAATAATTATATTGCATTATTCCGTGAAGCTTTTATGAACTCATATTTTAAGGCTATGATTTAGTAACATTCTTAAAGTTAACTGTGTGTGCATCAGACAAGTTTAAAAAAAAGGAACTTCTATCAAAGTATAATCTGGGGGGGGGGTTACACGGTCAAACGGTTCGTCTAACGCAGTTCGACAGACAAGTGTTTGAAGTGATGTTGGAAAGTGTGAACGGGGTATTTGGTTGTCGAACACGTTCGACAAACGTGTTCGACAACCAAATACCCCGTTCACACGTTCGAACATCACTTCAAACACTTGTCTGTCGAACCGCGTTCGACGAACCGTTTGACCGCTTAAACCGCCCATTAGAAAGACGCCAATTCAACAAATAGTTCGCAAGAAGTTCCGGTTTTACGTCACGGACTCCCTTTTTCTACCAAGGGCTAGGACGGTTGCCTTCTTGCGAAGGACTTGTTTTGGCAGATGTAATCGTTACCCTGAGTTCATGCCCTTGCTAACCTCAGACCTGACGCCTCAAAGTCGCTGACGCTACCGCTTGAGCCACGGTGACTACAAATAGTTCGCAAGAAGTTCTAATAATGTCTTGAAATTCTTAAAACAAGTTCTTTTTTTTTTAATTTCGTTGTTGCTGTTTTCTGTTTTATATGTCACTATTAATTACTCATTATGGAGGTGGACATAGACTGGTTGGAGTTAAGGAATTATGGCTGGATGTCCTTCCTAACGTCCTGCAGTGGGCTCGAATATGGGTGTTCCCTTCCTGGACTGAGTTCTTCAATTTGTTCTTAAATATACAAGATTACCGAGACGCCTTGTATGTGATTCGTTTTAAGTCACGCGTTTCATTTTCTACTAAGGGCTAGTACGGTGCCTTCTTGCAAAGGACTTTGGTTTTGGCAAATGTGACCGTTACACTGAGTGCATGTCCTTTCTAACCTCAGCCCGTGGCGAGCCGCGAATTCTCGACTTGACGAATCAAAGTCACGAACGCTACCACTTTGCCGCAGCAACCACTATTAAATGTGTATTTGCCTGCTTGCAGGGATCTTGAGCGTATATTCTCTCGCTGTATCCACGCTTATAGCTTCAGAACGACCCTCTCCTATATACATCGTTTATCGATTTATTTTTTAAACAAATATCAGACACACAATTAAAGCTAAATATTATGTCTGTATCTCTGCATCTCAGTCTCAAAAATTCTTTGTGTTCATTATAGTAGTTTGAACATCATGAAATCTAAATATGTATATGCTGTGAATCTTCATATCCTATACGCAGTACGAGGCCGGACAAGGGGTTAAGACTCTCTCGCTCTTTCTCTTTATACAAACACACATACACACACATACAGACACATGCACGCACGCACACACACACACATTAGGAAGCTGCAATCAATGGCTAGAATAGGTGGAAATGTTTTGGAATGGATAAAAACTTACTTAGAAGGAAGGGAACAGAGGGTTAGAGTAAGACACTCAGTGTCTGAATGGAGAAGAGTTAGTAGTGGAGTTCCACAGGGTTCAGTTTTAGGGCCACTTTTGTTCCTTGTATATGTAAATGACCTACCAGAGTCTGTAAATTCATTCATGAATATGTTTGCAGATGATGCAAAGATTGTGAAGAAAGTAAAAAACGAGAACAATGGTAGAGAACTTCAGGAGGATCTACATAATCTGCATGAGTGGTCAGAAAAGTGGCTAATGAAATTCAATACTTCAAAATGTAAGGTAATGAGAATGGGTACAAGTGCAAGAAGGCCCAAGCTTGACTACTCGGTGGCTGGAGTACAACTTCAAGAGACAGAAAATGAGAGAGATCTAGGAGTAAACATACTGGCAGATTTGTCTCCAGAAATACATATAAATGGCATAGTAAGGGCAGCATATGCATTCTTATCAAATGTAAGGGTAGCCTTCAGGCACATGGACAAGAAAATGTTCAGAAATATTTATGTAACCTATGTGAGGCCAAAACTCGAATATGCAGCCCCCTTTTGGAATCCGCACTTGAAAAAGCACATAGCTAAGCTTGAAAAAGTTCAAAGACATGCCACGAAATTGGTGCCAGAAATACGCAATCTCAGTTATGATGAGAGGCTGAGGGAATTAGACTTACCATCACTCGAAGCTAGAAGAGTGAGGGGGGATATGGTGACAGTCTTTAAATTCCTTCATGGTTATGATAGAGTGGATAGGGATCGATATTTTGATATGGCTGGCTCTAGAACTAGAGGTCATAGTTTGAAGCTTCGTAAGAAAACTTCTTCGCAGGATGTAAGGAAATACTTTTTCAGTGTAAGAGTAGTTGATAATTGGAATTGGCTAAGCGAGGGGGTAGTTAATGCTATCTCAATCCATAGTCTTAAGGACAGGTATGATAAGTATCACTAAGTATAAAATGGAACCGATCAGGAGACGGGAAGATACGAGCTTTGGGCTCTTTCCCGTAAACACAATTAGGTAATCACAATTAGGTAATCACACACACACACACACACACACACACACACATATATATATATATATATATATATATATATATATATATATATATATATATATATATATATATATATGTGTGTGTGTGTGTGTGTGTGTGTGTGTGTGTGTGTGTGTGTGTGTGTGTGTGTGTGTGTGTGTGTGTGTGTGTGTGTTAGTAAGTATGTGTCTTATCCTTTTCATCAATAAAATGAAAATCCTCGTAACATCTTCAATGTCCGTTTCTAAGGGTAAAGGAACCCTCCATTATCCCGTTAAATATTTGCACATGAATGTAAAAAAAAACACCTTAGGCTGAAATTCCTATCCCTGGTAATGGACACACTGACTCGAGTGTAGTGACGGTCTACGCGTAAGGGCTGGCTGGCGTACAACAAGGTGTATTCGCTTAAAGAATGTTCATTTACAGTTAACAGCACAATTTTAGGGTGCACTTGCATGGAGCAATTGAGGCCGCGGTAACTCAGTGGTAACGAGTACGGTTCGGGAGGCGATGGATGCGGGTTCGAGCCCATGGCATGGGCATTCAGTCTTCATTCCCCAGCTCCAACTTGTTTGTATCCAACCTCAATCAGAGAACTAAAGATGACTCATAAAACGCATATCAGCCTTCCGTGACAGGCTTCATAAACAAATATTATGTCGGTTAACAAATCCTTAGCACTGGTCTGGAGTAATGAGTAATAATGGTTCTGTAACAGACTGTCTTATCGTGTGTGTGGTTCTTAGTACAGTACTATGTTTACGTATTCAAGGTGACATTCATCCACACGTGACCGAAACAGCCGAAGACTACCGCGGTTGAGCAAAATTTATCCTACACTGGGGCTGGGTCAAGTTATATACTAATTTTTGTTCAGTTTCTCGGTAATGACTGGATTTGATCGTAATGGTTATATGCTCTCTTCCACCAGCAGTAATGGCACTGTTTATGTATTCAAGTTATGGAAGGAAAGAAAGAGTAAAAAAAAAAAAAAGTCTAGGAAGGGCGAGCTGCTGCTGCAAGCAAGCATGCTTGATATAAGAAAATGGCGGTTTACTACGCATTTCACGTGTGGGCCCGAAGACTTATCAAATATATACATTCAGATATGGGCGTGACCCCCTTTTTTAAAAAGTTGGCCGAGTCAAAGCACACATCCATCAAGAGCTATACCTTGATCATTTTTGGTTCCTTGTGGATAAAGAGTTGCCACAATTTCCCCTCAAGTCTCCCCCTTTTAAAAAGTTGGCCGAGCCAAAGTACACATCCACCAAGAGCTAATATACCTCGGTATATCCTCTTAGCTCCTTGAGGATAAAGAGTTGCCACAATTTCCCTCTCCAAACTCCGCCTGGGTCATCCACGGGGTAAGGGGGCAAAGACATTAATATCTGGAAGAAAGTCAAACACCATATTAAGCTATAGTCAGTGGTGAATTTTACTCTATAAAAGAAATAATTTGATATACAAATGAAAAATTACCAAGAAATAACTACTCTCGATTAAAAAAATAAATAAATAAAATATATATATATATATATATATATATATATATATATATATATATATATATATATATATATATATATATATATATATATATATATATATATATATATATATATATATATATATATATATATATATACGCGGAAGACGCATATAATTCCTACATTATCGACTTCTTGTCATAATTTATCGTTCAAGCATAATTTACAACACAGTCTCCCTCTATAGAGATGTACTTGTTGTCCTTATTGTTTGTCGTTTTACGCTTCACTACTAATCCCCATTTCAATAAGGATGGACACAGAAAGGTTGGAGCTGGGGTATTCGATATATTTCGTGGTAGGCAGTTCATTTGTACTTGTTGCTGCTGTCGTTGTTGTTTGTCGTTTCACGCTTCACTACTAATCCCCAATGCAATGGGGATGAACACAGACAGGTTGGAGCTGGGATATTAAGGCCGGATGTCGATATAGTTCGTGGTAGGCAGTTCATTTGTAGTTGTTTTTGTTGTCACTGTTGTTTGTCGTTTCACGCTTCACTACTAATCCCCAATCCAATGGGGATGGACACAGACAGGTTGGAGCTGGGATATTAAGGCCGGATGTCGATATAGTTCGTGGTAGGCAGTTCTCATGCACTTGTTGCTGTTGTCGTTGTTGTTTGTCGTTTCACGCTTCACTACTAATCCCCAATCCCATGGGGATGGACACAGGGTAGTAAGGCCGGATGTCGATATAGGTCGTGGTAAGCAGTTCTTTGTGCAAAACACATTATCGCAGACTTAATTGCGGATGAAACCAGTAATAGGAGGCAATTATAATAATTATACACCCAAGATACTCACAATTAATATTCAATCTTTTTAGAAGGGTTTGCTTGCGGACCGTAAGAAATCTAGTTTCATTTAAATTGTCAAGCTGTTTGAATTTCAGCTCGTAAACTAACCAATTTACCGTACGGTGCAAAACCATAAACATCTGTGATTATAAACACATACGCGATTATATTTGGGAACTGTGGTAGCACAATGGTTAGGGTTTCGACTCGGGAAGTGATAAACTCATTTTCGAGCCCACATGGGGGAGTTTCAAAGGGCCTCCAGCCTTAATTCCCAAGCTCCAAGCTATCTGTGTCCAGCCCCATTCTCGAATGGGGGATTAATAGAGACATTAAAAAAAAAACGTGTGTGAGTAACTAGTCAACATTTCTAAAAAGAAAAAGGAAGAAGAAGAAGAAGAAGAAGAAGAAGAGAGAAGAAGAAGAAGAAGAAGAAGAAGAAGAAGAAGAAGAAGAAGAAGAAGAAGAAGAAGAAGAAGAAGAAGAAGGAAATAAATAGTTAAATAATAAAAACCCAGAAAGGTTTGATGATAATTAGAGACTTGTGGTGAACAAGTTGTAGGTAACGTATAACACAGATGTCTTCAACAAGTTTTTTCTTTTTTTTTTCCCGAATAGTTTCTAGGCGTATTTTTCTAGTATGATGCATAGTGGTCCTGCGCACATTTTTTTTTAAAGTTATTTTTATGCACAGCTTCACCATTTACAGACTATCTTCAAGTATTTTTAATTTTTTTTTTATTTGAAGGTCAGTTATACGCGCATTTTAGCTAAAACAATAGTTATAAGTGAATGTTGTCATGTTCAAAGCTTTGTTCCGTACGTATTTGCGATTTCCGCTGAGTACAGCTATGCGCATTTTGCGATTAAATTTAAGCGCGTATTTTTTTGCAAATTACTTCCTAGATATTTTTTTGGGATATAGACATCTAGTTATGCATTTGTTCCAGCATTTGTTCGGGCTTTACGTCACGGACTCCCTTTTCTACCAAAGGCTAGGACGGTTGCCTTCTTGCGAAGGACTTGTTTGGGCAGATGTAATCGTTACCCTGAGTGCATGCCTATTTGTTCCGCCATTATATTTATGAATCTACTTCATTCATTAGTCATCTGTTATACAGTTCTGCTTTATTCATTAACATCTTGCGGGCCGCAGTTACTCAGTGGTTTGAGCGCTCGACTCCAGATGGACAAATCCATATTCGATCTTACTACGGGGCGTCTCGAAGGGCATCCAGCATAAATTCCCCAGATCCAACATGTCTGCGTCCACTCCCATGTACATAGGGATTAATAGTGAAATAAACCGGCAAAAGAAAATATTTAGTTACATCAAAGAATCTCTTAAAAACTGGCAAAAATGATTGGGTTTAGAACTTGTAATCAGTAGATATTGGAGCGCGAAATTATTGCAGAAAACAATTGTTCCGATTTTACGTAACGGACTCCCTTTTCTACCAAGGGCTAGAACGGTTGCCTTCTTGCAAAGAACTTGTTTTGGCAGATGTAATCGCTACCCTGAGTGCATGCCCTTGCTAACCTCAGACCGTGACGGGCGCGAACTTCGACCTGACACCTCAGAGTCGCGGATGCTACCGTTTGAGCCACGGTGACTACTACTGCAGAAAACAATATCTGAGGATATTTAGATCTCTTAGAGCCTCTGATCTTGATGAGTAATGAATTCTCTCCCCAAACCAACCAACCAACCAAAAAACAAACAAACGGAACATGTGTGTGCTTAGTCACACTGGAGGTCAAGAAATATTCTTATTCTAAGCCTCCCGTTACTTGCACACACTGATGTCCGATGGAGCTCTTGATAATGTCATATATATTAAGTATATACCTCAGTAACCAAGTGGTTAAAATACTCGACTCTGAGGTTGGGAAACCCTCAATGCAGCCCTTCTTGAGAGACGCTAGGAAAGTCATCCAGCCTTAATTCTCCAGCCACACTGTGTCCACCCCCATAATAGGGACTAAGAGTGACACTTATAACGATATTATTAAATTAATAAGTATACAGGCATTTCCCGTAGTCACCGTGGCTCAGGAGGTAGCGTCCAAAACTTTGAGGCGTCAGGTCGACGGTTTGCGCCCCTTCACGGTCTGATGTTAGCAAGGGCATTCACTCAGGGTAACGATTACATCTGCCCAAACAAGTCCTTTGCAAGAAGGCAACCGTCCTAGCCCTTGGTAGAAACGGGAATCCGTGACGTAAAACTGGAACAAACAGGCATTTCCCATAAATATTCCTGTAACGATCATTCCAAGTTATTCCAGAGAATGAATCATTAACGTTCCAATTTTCTCAATGGCGACATTCTGTGAGGTCGTTAAAGTCTTTTGTATTGTCACTTATGCAGACTCTATTGTACCCTGGGGAATAAAAGCAGTTATGTCTCAACAACTTTTTTTGCTTTTGTGTCTTTTAATGTTTAGCCGTGAGAGGCGACATAAATCCAATCTCTTTGCAAAAAGAAGTGCTCCCCATAGGCTCTTTACCGATTCTTGTGCTCAGTGTCATTTACTTTCGCTCACCATTAAGGGGTCATTAGCGGTGCTGATATTAAAGTGGCCCACCTTTAGTGTTAATGGTGATTTTGCGAACGCAATCCACACATATCTAATCTCATTTACTTTCTAGCTTTAAAGATGTACACACACAAGAGAGCACACACACACACACACACACACACAATCACACACACACACTTGAAACGGAAATTATTTGTCCAGCATTTACGTATATATCACTGGAGAAGTGCGTCAGTTTTTTCAAAGCAATGTAGACTGGTTGTTTTTTATGAAGTGACAGACTGGCGATCAAGCCCACTTTGGGGCATTAAGAAGATCATCCAATCTTCATTCCCCAGCACCAACCTGTCTTGGTCCACCCCCATAATGGGGGCGTTGTGAGTATGCATACTGAGTCGTCTCAGTGTGCATTACAAGTATGTTCGCTCTTCTTAAGGCAATACCCCATGATATGTGGGTACATTAAATATGAAATAAACCAGCTGCGGCTGTCGGGCCTAACTGTAGATCCGTGCCCACTTACCCTGCGGGCGACCAAAGCAGAGTTGTGGGGACAGGGGGAATTATGGCAGCCCTGTATCCCCGAGGAGCTAAGAGGATTGAGGTAAGTTTGGCTTTTGGAGAAAGTGCGCTTTGACTCAGCCACTCCTTTACAAGTGTGATGGCGGTCATTGAATATATATGAATGTATAATGATATTGCCTGATGTAATGGCTAAAGCTACAATGAATTTATCAAAAAAACGATTAATACTATGTAAGACGCATTTCATCATGAGGCTTTTGACATAATGGGTGCCATTATTATGCCATGGATCATAGCTATTTCTCCTGAGTGCCGTTAGCAAACAATAGTAAACTGAAGGATTATGTAGTTCTCTTGAGTGCCATTAGCAAACAGAAGTAAACTGAGGAAGTATTTATAAAAATATAATGTAAACAATTCGTTCGCAAATATTTTTATGATTCCAATAAAGAAATGTGTGTACTGAAGGCCACTTACACACCAAAGTGGCACGTCACACGTGGCATGCCAGGTGGCACGCCAGTTGAAAACGAAGATCCGGCAATATATGAAATCTTCACACAGAAGTGACGTGACACGTCCCATGTGCCACGTGCGACTTGTGTATGTGTGTGTGTGTGTGTGTGTGTGTGCGTGCGTGATGACCTAATCGTGATTACCTAAATGTGCTTACAGGAAAGAGCCCTGTGCTCGTAACTCCCCGTCTCCTGGTCGGTTTTATATCTATACTCAACGATACTTATCATATTTGTCCTTAAAACTATAAATGTGTGTGTGTGTGTGTGTGTGTGTGTGTGTGTGTGTGTGTGTGTGTGTGTGTGTGAGAGAGAGAGAGAGAGAGAGAGAGAGAGAGAGAGAGAGAGAGAGAGAGAGAGAGAGAGAGAGAGAGAGAGAGAGAGAGAGAGAGAGAGAGAGAGAGAGAACCGATGTGATAAAAATATCTGAAAAAAATATTCAAGATCCTATCCTAAAAATCAGCAGAAACATCTCACGGCAGCCCCCCCCCTATTTACCCTTTTTCTTTTAGATTCTCCACCCACGGATGGGTAGAACGGATCATGGAGGACCCATATAGTGGTTGTCAGCCGGCACTGGCCCCAACCCCCCACTGTGGTGCCCAGCCACAGCAGTTCTAGGAAGTGCGAGAAATCCCTTGGACCCGCGGCAACTATGCACAATAAAATGACATAAAACAAATAGAAAATAAAATTAAAGATCTCTGCCAGTTTCCTCCTCCTCCTGCCATATTTATCTTATTTTCGCCTTTCTCTTCTTCATCTCCGACTCTATAGCTCCTCTAAAAAAGGAAACGCCGAAATCCTAAAGAAAAAAAAAAGGAAAAAAAAAATGAAAAAGCTGGTCTTCCTTACAATATGTTTTCTTTTCTCTGTATTTATCTTGAAGTGTGGACATGAGTTAGTTTTTGTATTTATCTGGCGTCACAAAGTTAACTCTTCATGTCATGTTTTGCGTTTCTATCTCTCGCTTCGGAGCTGTGAACATTTATTAGTTTCTATAAGAGCTCTCTCTCTCTCTCTCTCTCTCTCTCTCTCTCTCTCTCTCTCTCTCTCTCTCTCTCTCTCTCTCTCTCTCTCTCTCTCTCTCTCTCTCTCTAAAAAAAAAAAAAGATTGTGTATAAGTGACGCGGGTCAAGGAGATTTCACGCACCTGCTAGCACAACAAATTGGGAAGGGTGGGTGTGGGGGGGATTTGCCATGAGATGAAATAATGGGGGGTAAAGTAGCTGCGGCTGTCGTCCACACGGCAGATGACTGCCCACTTATTATGTAAGTAACCCACGCTGTGTGGTGGAGGGGAAATGTGGCAGCGCTTTATTCCCAAGGAGCTAAGAGGAATGATCGAGATATTTTAGCTTGTAGTGAATGTGTATGCTTTGACTCAGCCACCCCTTAAAGGGAAATGCATCCACTTTCTTCTTACTCTTACCCTGACGTTGCAGATCAGTGGAATTTCCACTGCCTCTGTTATTATTTCAATTATATTCTCTTCCATCATATTAGGTCCTTACATGAGTGACCTTAAATTGTAATGTTTTCCTATATGTGTTTTTTAATTATAATAAATCTGTCGGTATCTCCCATTAGAGGGCGCCATAGAGGTTCAATCATCTCCATATCACCCCATCCTCTGCGTCCTCCTCCATCACACCACACCCTCCATATCCTCTCCCATCACATCCATAAACCTTCTCTTAGGCCTACCTCTTCCCCTCTACTTGGCACCTCCATCCTGAGCATCCTTCACCCAACATGCCTCATCCCTACACAACACATGTCCAAACCATCTCAGTCTTGTCTCTTTCACCAATGTGCGCATTAATACTTATTCTTTTTATTATCTTTTTTTTTCAGACAGCCTTCCTCTAAGAATGCTATAGCAACATTTGTTTTATTTTTCATCACACTAACTAAATATGGAGTCAGTGACTTGCTTTATCCTCTACGTCCTTCTCCGTCACACCACACATCCTCATATCCTCCCTCACCACATCTCTAAACTTTCTCTTTGGTCTATCTCTTCCCCTTCCGCCTGGCACCTTCACCCAACATACCTTTCATCCCTCCACAGCATATGCCCAAGCCATCTAAGTCTCGTCTCTCGCATCAATGTACTCTTTAATACTTACTGTTCTTATTTTTTTTTCCAGACAGGTATCTTCCCAGAATGTTGGCGAAACACTTGATCTTCTTATTCATCACACTAACTCAATACGGAGTCAGTGAATCGGCCAAAATATTAGTACTTCATCCAATGTATGCCGGGTCGCATATTTTCACATTAAGAGCCCTAGCGCTAAGTCTGGTGGATGAAGGCCATGAGGTAAGCATAAGAATTCAAATATTGGAACTAAGTATAGAATGGATTTTGTAATTTCATTTTTACTGGCATTTTAAAATCTCTGCTTTCACCAGGAATGCCAATTGACTCTAAAAGCAAATTCACATTATTTCAACACTTGATTTCATTACTAGCTTGAACTCTGTTACTCTAAAGCTTAATGTAATTGCCGTTGGACGCGGTTAACCAAGCAGTACATTGGAATTCGTAAAGAAGTATGCATATATCCCTTAGGATCTTGTAAAGAAGAGTAACCCCAATGTGCTCTAGGATTATTCATATTTACTAGGTCCTGATACAGTTAAGTTCATAGTTTTACAACTTATCATCCTTAACATAACCTAACCTGACCTAAGCTAACATAATCTAACCCAACCTAACTTAACCATTTAAGGGGTTATTCAACTTTACATCGGGTTCTGGGGGTTACTTTTCGTTACAAGATCCGTGCCTTATATTGTCTTCATGTTAATTAATTATTTTATATTCTTCAGGTTGTGGTGGTTAGATGGAAGGACTCGCACAATTATCCGGCTTTCCAGCATCCAAATATAACGGAAGAAATTCTAGCTATAAACAATACGGATGGCAACGTGCCATACTTAACGAGGGACGAGAGAGCAAGGTAGGTTGAGCAACGCTAAACCGAATTGATCCAAATTAGGTCATTGTAACCAAAAGTGGGATTTTTTTCTAGTCCTTATGAGGTATTTAGAGGCCTTCAATGTGTGTTAGCCCCTGCTAACTCAGGAGCTTACATGAGTAGATCTTAAGGCTGCATGAGATCTTTGGAACTCTAAAGGTCAAGAAATATGTCTTGAAGCTAGGATTCTCGATAAATTTAGGATAGTAAGTTTAGGAATTACCTTGCATCCCTTAAGGTATGGACCATGTTCTACCTTCCAAACTGGTCAAAGGTGGATTCACTCTGAAATATTTTTGACACGTATTTCCCCCCCTTTTTGGGTGGAGGTGGGGTAGGGGTGGAAGTCGCAGGATATTCAGCGAATCTCTACGGTTATGCAACCCATATTTCAAATATGTAGGACCATTTACTTCCCTCAGGTATACAAAGCTGGCAATTTTCTCGTTGAAAACAGTCTTCTTCATAATATTTTATCGTTTATAGAAACATAAATGATTTTATAAGACATATATTTAAAAAAAAATAAAGTAATAACGTAACTACATTTACTAAAAATGTTGAAAATACACACGTAACTTTTGTCAAATGAAAGGAGTCATTTCTCAAATAATTTTCTAAAATTTTCCCAAGTGATCTGAACAGGTGAGTAAGAAGGATTTCTACAATGAGGAATATCTGTTTCCGACATTACACTCTACTTCAGAAAGGAGTCATATCAATAAAATAGTAAAAGTTAGTTTTTAATCATGGAAAAGATAGCTTCGCGGTGCGTTGGAGAAAGATATTTACCCCAAATCCCCAAATACCTCCAACATGTCTGTGTCCACCCCAATTCGAATGGGAACGAGCTTTGATACACTGAGCATTGTATTTTCTGTAAAATAATATACATATACATGCAAAATGGCCCCTATGCCTCTTGCAAGGGGATGGCCGAGTGAAAGCACACACATTGTAAACACCTGGAGAAAATAATTTAGAAGATACATTTTGCGTCTGTCTTCTCTTTTTGCATGATTCCAATCTTTGGTGTTGCTTTTTCCGGCTCTGAATTGGCCATTTATCATTTGTGTTTTTGCCTCATTCTCAAAAAGGTCAGGTTGAGGAAAGTTCAAAGTTCAAACGATGTGGCAACCGTTCATAAATTTCCGATCTTAAATGCTCTGAGGGTTCTGGGTATGCTGCATCCTCACACTTATTTTTTATTTATTCAGTGACTGAAGAAACGACTTCGGTCATTTGTTGGTCATTCATTTTAAAACTGAGCACACACACAGTCAGAAGATGTCGCATATAACCGTTCTAAGTGGAGGAGAGTTGGTAGAATCAACGAACCCGTATAAAAGTGGGATAAAATACAGAGAAAGAAGAAGAAGAAGAAGAAGAAGAAGAAGAAGAAGAAGAAGAAGAAGAAGAAGAAGAAGAAGAAGAAGACTGATAAATATCTGACAGATAATGCTGTCATTAATTCGCTTACTAGAGTAGAGTTACATTAAACAAATAAATAAACTCCATACTTACTGACAATATGAAGCAGAATTTACTATAGTCATCAACCATTGTAAGAGAAGATTTAAGTTAAATTTCACCTTTCAAACCGGCATTTCTAAAATGGCCATAAAAATACCCCCAAAATATGGAAAAGTATTTTTCTTTTATTTTAATATCATACTTAATTTTACTCTTTTTTTTGGGCAGCTTCTTGATGCCCCAAGAACTCATGTGGGGCAAGGGTACCTCGTGGACAGCTTTGCCCGTAGATGCCTATTTCACCGTCAGTGCCTTCTGCAGCAGTCTGCTGGAAAGAGATTCACTGAGGGAGGAGCTAAAAAGACAAAAATTTGATGTGGCCATTGTGGATTTAATCTTTAATGAATGCAGCTTGGCACTTGCGCATAATTTAGGTAAGAGATAATAATAATAATGACAATAACAACAAAAACAATAATATAATAATAATAATAATAATAATAATAATAATAATAATAATAATAATAATAATAATAATAATAATAATAATAATAATAGTGATAATAATAATAATAATAATAATGATAATAACAATAATAATAATAATGATAATAATAATAATAATAATAATAATAATAATAATAATAATAATAATAATAATAATAATAATAATAATAATAATAATAAAAATAATAATTACAATAACAATTATTATATTATTGTTATTATTATTATTATTATTATTATCATCTAATTTTGTTATTATTATTACTCTTATCTATGAGCGTGATATATATTTCAATTACACATACAATATATGTGATGAAAATAAAATAAAAAACCTTGATAAATAACAACCATCCTTTCCTCTATTCTTTCACACACAAATATATTTTTTTATACCTCTTTGGCAGCTTCACGAAGGAAAATTAATTTAAATTGCAATGCCTCAAACAAATATCTTATCGTATCCTTCCAGGTCTTCCGTCCGTAGGCTACTGGGCCTTCACATTTGCTGGCGGAGAGCCCCAGTACACTACTGCCTTTTGTCCGCCGTCAGCCGTACCCTTCATACTATCTCATTATGATGATGATATGACTCTTTGGCAAAGAATCTTCAATCACTTCTTGGCCTTTGCAAGTCACATTGTAATGCAGGTAAGCACGTGCTTTAATTACAGGTATATGTAATAAACACGCCGGCAATGCTTAAGCCCGAATTTTCAAGTCAAAGAATCTTCAATCACTTCTTGGCCTTTGCAAGTCACATTGTAATGCAGGTAAGCACGTGCTTTAATTACAGGTATATATAATAAACACGCCGGCAATGCTTAAGCCCGAATTTTCAAGTCAAAGAATCTTCAGTCACTCCTTGGCCTTTGCAAGTCACGTTATAATGCAGGTAAGCACGTGCTTTAATTACAGGTATATGTTATAGACACGCCGGCAATGCGTAAGCCCGAATTTTCAAGTCAAAGAATCTTCAGTCACTCCTTGGCCTTTGCAAGTCACGTTGTAATGCAGGTAAGAATGTGCTTTAATTACAGGTATATGCTATAGACACGCTGGCATTGCTTAAGCCCGAATTTTCAGGTCAAAGAATCTTCAATTACATCTTGGCCTTTACAAGTCACGTTGTAATGCAGGTAAGAATATGATTTAATTACAGGTGTATCTTATAGACACGCTGGCAATACTTAAACCCGAATGTTAAAAAGTTTAAAATTATTTGTATAAAATAAATCATAAACCTTTTTTGAGGTCTTTTAAGTATAACAGAGGTTAGTGGAAAAACATTTCTGAAAGTGTTTGTGTTATTATAATCGTAAGTGTCCGTGTGTTCAATCACTCTGCACATTTATGATATCTTGTTGTCTCCCAAATATTCAATGGCCATTTCGATATGTTTTACAGGGCGTTTGAAGGCTGATGTCTTCTGTTGATACTGGCTTTAAGGGTGTTTGTTCTGGCGATAAAAATGCATGATGAACGCATGTGTTGCAAATCTGAATATGATGGATGATTGTGTGGTAAATCTATGTATAATGAATGCTTGTGTTGTAAATCTGTGTATGATGAACACTTGTGTGGTAAATATGTGTATAATGAAGGATTGAGAGGTAAATCTACGTATGTTGGACGTTTGTGTTGTAAATCTGTGTATTATAAACGCTTGTGTGATAAGTCTGCATATGGATGAACGCTTGTGTTGTAAATCTGTGTATGATGAGCACTTGTGTTGTATATATGCGCATTATGAACACATGTGTTGCTAATCTGTGCATGATGATCACTTGTGTGGTAAATCTCTGTATGATGAACGCTTGTATTGTAAATCTCTGTACGATGAACACTTGCGCGGTAAATCTGTGTATGCTGACCGTTTGTGTGGTAAATCTGTGTATGATGAGCACTTGTGTGGCAAAACTGTGTATGATGAATGCTTGTGTAGTAAATTTGTGTATAATGAGCGCTCGTGTTGTAAATCTGTGTATGATGAACTCTTGTGTTGTAAATCTGTATGTTGAATGCTTGTGTTCGAAATCTGCATATGATGAACACTCTTGATGTAAATCTGAATGATGAAAGCATGTGCTGTAAAACTGCGTATGTTGAACGCCTGTGTTGTAAATCTGTGTATGATGAACACATATGTTGTAAATCTGTGTATGATGAAGGCTTGTGCCGTAAATCTGCATATGATGAACGCTTCTGTGATTAATTTGCGCAGACAGAAAAAGAAACCAAGTGGAATAGGAACTCATATTTAAGACGCCTGGTATTAGAATGTTTACCTGCATGATATGAACACCCAAAACCTGATGCGAATATCCGAATCGTGCCTTGTGGAAGACAGGTAAAATAAGCTATTTGCAGAATTCAAGATTACTTGATGAAGTGGATGCATATAGGTATCGTGCAGGTGACATCTGACATTTAAAAATTTTGCTTGCAAAGGCACCAAGTGCTCAAGATAGTGGAAATGGCTTTTCTGCATATCATATTTCGTTTTCCCAGAGAGAGAGAGAGAGAGAGAGAGAGAGAGAGAGGAGAGAGAGAGAGAGAGAGAGAGAGAGAGAGGGCTTTTTTCTTGTAAAATAATATTATTATCACTGATTTCTTGATAATTCAACTTTCTGGCACTAATATTCTTAAAAAAATGTCTGACATTTTAGAGCCATTTAAAATTTGCCAAAGGCTTTGGATGAATTTCATTGCAGCTTACATACTAGTTATGATGAACCTTGGTATTCAGTTTTTCTGCTTGAAAAAAGTCCATGAATTTCATTATTTATTTTGCGAAATGCTTTGTAATGAAGTACTCATTATTAAAAAAAAAAAAAAAGAGAGAGAAAAAACATGAATAAGGCTCTGCTTCTGCGATCATTTTTCTTGTATTTTCGTTGTTGTTGTTGCCATAACAATGCTTCACAACTGTTGAGCAATGCAAATGACAATTCATATACCGAAGATTACTTGTGCCTTTTGGAAGTAAGTTTGCCATGCTGGTTGCAGTTTTCTCTAAATGAGAGACTTTTCCTGGGAAAATTTTTGTCTCTAAAATAAAGTGATGATCACAATTTCTACACAATAGTTTTGCATTTTTTTTCTTTACTGA
>JAXCGZ010013311.1:100000-120000 GCA_037179515.1 Halocaridina rubra | reverse complement strand
TCAAACATGAGAGAGAGAGAGAGAGAGAGAGAGAGAGAGAGAGAGAGAGAGAGAGAGAGAGAGAGAGAGAGAGAGAGAGAGAGAGAGAGAGAGAGAGATTAAAATATGGACTTATTGCGTCTCTTCTGAAATTAGCTGATAATGGAGAGGATGGCAGAAGCTGTAATAGAATTATCGCGTCTCAAGAAAATTCAATAATTACTTCTGATAACGAACGGAAAGGAAATAGGGCTCTCTGATAGGTGTGGCCACGGTTGCTCATTGGTAGAGCGCAGGAGTCGGGAAGGGACTAAAGCGTGTTCGATCCCACCGCGGGAGTTAGGAAGTGCATCCAGGGTCATTCCCCCAGCTCTATTATATCCCTTTTTACTTTTGTTCAAATACACACACACACACACACACACACACACACACACACACACACACACACACACACACACACACACACACACACACACACACACACACACACACACACACACACACACACACACACAAAAGTTCAAAGACATGCCACGAAACTGGTGCCAGAAATACGCAATCTCAGTTATGATGAGAGGCTGAGGGAATTAGACTTACCATCACTCGAAGCTAGAAGAGTGAGGGGGGATATGGTGACAGTCTTTAAATTCCTTCATGGTTATGATAGAGTGGATAGGGATCGATATTTTGATATGGCTGGCTCTAGAACTAGAGGTCATAGTTTGAAGCTTCGTAAGAAAACTTGTTTGCAGGATGTAAGGAAATACTTTTTCAGTGCAAGAGTAGTTCATAATTGGAATTGGCTAAGCGAGGAGGTAGTTAATGCTATCTCAATCCATAGTTTTAAGGACAGGTATGATAAGTATGACTAAGTATAAAATGGAACCGATGAGGAGACGGGAAGATACGAGCTTTGGGCTCTTTCCCGTAAACACAATTAGGTAATCACACACACATACGTATATATATATATATATATATATATATATATATATATATATATATATATATATATATATATATATATATATATATATATATATATGATAGTTCAAGTCTTGGCTACTCGTT
This sequence comes from Halocaridina rubra, assembly GCA_037179515.1. Classification (NCBI taxonomy): domain Eukaryota; kingdom Metazoa; phylum Arthropoda; class Malacostraca; order Decapoda; family Atyidae; genus Halocaridina; species Halocaridina rubra. Next base: position 118,947 of record JAXCGZ010013311.1, on the reverse strand, counting down.
CCTCGAATTATCTCAAGAGAATTTTCGTGTTGCCATCACTCATATGTGTCTGGATGATATGATTGTAACAACAGAATATCCTTCAGTGTTATCACGTGATGTTAAAAGGATGAAAAAAAAGTTGATACATGTTAAGAACAATTCCTTGCCTTAGAAAGGAATTTAATATATACTCCTTTAGAGAGAGAGAGAGAGAGAGAGAGAGAGAGAGAGAGAGAGAGAGAGAGAGAGAGAGAAAATATATATATATATATATATATATATATATATATATATATATATATATATATATATATATATATATATATATATATATATATATCATATTAGCCGTATGGCCACTGTACTTAAGTGGTGGTGCACACGAGTCTGGAACGAATGAAACGGGCTTGAGACCATCGTGAGACGTTAAGAAGGGCATCTAGTCATACTCCTTCATCTCCAACCTGTTTGTATCCACCCCCATTCACGGGAACTAATTTTGACACCTGAAAAGGTGTACACACACACACACACACACACTGGTTGCATAGCTGGGCAAAATTTTGCGATAATTGACATACCAGGGGATTTTCGTCCCCTCTTACCATATTCCTAAAGTTTAGTCGACTATAACGACACGCAAGGGAACACGGATATGGTATGCCTGTGGACATACTTTGACAACTATTCCGAATTAGATCGTAAGAGCATAATTCTTCATATCTCAGTCGTGTACTCGCGCCGTCTATTCAGCCATTTTTGATGGAATAAAGTTTTTGACTTTTGACTTTGACTGTCAGGATAAAATAGCAGATACTGACAGACCTTACATCTGTCTCCAAACTGTCATTTGAATTATTTTCTTTTATATTTTATTTGTGTATTTTGGTAATTCCTCTAAAAGAACTCAATGAATAAAATGCTTTTCAAATTTTCTTTTCCTAATGGCTTTTGAAGTCATAAATTCCATGTTTTGAAATGACACATACTTCGCAGTTCGGCTTTAACGTAGGCAAGACACTTATACCTAGATGAAGAAAAATAAATATAACATAACCTTCGAAGAAAATATTGTTTTAAGTTACATATATCTATATACATGAGCCATTTGCCCCTTAGAAGGGGAGTGGCTGAGTCAAGGTAAAATACTCTGACTCTTTGGTAAGGGAAAATATAGAGGAGAGGATTTCCAATCCCTTCGCTTCAGCCCATTGAGTCGATTCTTAAGACACGCAGGGGAACATGGAGGAAGCATTCTAGCCCCCCTCCCTCATAATCAACAAAAATACCTCTCTGCTATAATTATCAATTTACTGATCGGACCCCGAGTTTTTTTTTTTTTTTTTTTTGCGCAACACAGGGCAATTATGACCTAAAAAGGAGTCTTATTACCTTCGTTTTCTACTTTTAAGTGGTCAGGCATCCTATTTTTGCCACAGAGCAGCACTATTGTAACCTCAGAAATGAGTTTTATTGCCTTCGTTTCATGCCTTAAGCTCACTGCATCGCCAAGAGACATTCTGCAGATATAACTCTACTAATAATAGATTGGCCCGAAATAATTATGTCTCAGATTGAGATTGCAATATAATATTTTTTATTCCCAACAACTCATCCTAAGACAGTGTTGTTGATTATCTCGGAGAGAATTAGCTTCTGCAAACATAACCCTACTAATAATAGATTGGCCCGAAAAAAATTCTGTCTCAGATTGAGATTACAATTGTTTTTATTCTATTCCTAACAGCTCATCCTAAGACAGTGTTGTTCTTCACACACTGTGGGATGCATGGTGTTATGGAAGCTTTACATCACGGCGTCCCTATGGTGGGTATGCCAGTCTTCGCTGACCAAAAGGACGTCCTTGTGAGACTAGAACAGAAAGGCGTAGCGAAAGGAGTTCGTAAATATGCCACGCAAGAAGAGATCTACAATGCGATTACAGAAGTCATTAGTAATCCAAGGTAAGTAGATGGTATGGCAAGTTTCAAAAAACCTTTGTTTCTTCTTCTTCTTCTCAGCTTTAACCCATTTTTTATATGGGATCGCCGTTGTGAATGAGTCGTCTCCATCTATTTCTGCTCTGTGCTTCATTTTCATCAATACCCTTCCATTGCAAGTCTTCCCTTATACAATCACGCCATCTTTTTCTTGGTATTCCTCTCCTCCTTCTACCCCGAACTTCCATCTCCATCGTATGTCTTCCAACATGACTTTCGTCCCGTCGTAACAGGTGTCCATACCATCTAAGCCTTCCCTCCTGTATTTTCTTTGATAATTCAACTACCTTTGTCGATTCGAAGAACCTTTGGTTATACTTAGAGAAACGGAGTATGTCTTGCAAGAAAAACTGATCAAGTTGTCGTGAAACTATATATGCCATAAATAGAAAAAAATATATATAGATCCATCTATATACTGAAGGAGGGGGTAAGAATCCTTCTTCTGTGTTCCCCTGCGTGTCGTAAAAGTCGACTAAATGGGGCGGAGCAAGGGGACTGGGAATCCCCTCCTCTGTAGTTACTTCCCATAAAAACAGCCACTCCCCTTATAAGGGTGAATATGGTTTTGGTATATGGATGATTGGATCTATATACAGGAGTTATTATCCCTCTAATAAATGGGCGGCTAAATCAAGCAAATACTTCGTTCTCCGTGGGAAGAATATGGAAAGGAGAGGATTACCAGTACCCTCGCTTCGTTACATTTAGTTGACTTTTACGACACGTAGGGTACATGGGTATGGTATGCCCAAGGACATACTTTTGGAACCTTCACGATTCATAATGTCATCCTAGAGTCAAAATATATTTTTATTCTGAAAATAGTTCACATATTCGTAAGGTGACAAAGTTTGCACACTGCTTAGATAATTTTTTTTTTTTAGACTTCTGTTTAGATAATAATGTTGTTTAGACGTTTTCGGATTAAGTTTAGTTTCAATGGCTCTATTCTTCCAGGTATAGAGAGAACGCGCGTCGAATTTCGCACATCATGAAGGACAATCCAGTAGAGCCACTCAAGAAGGCCGTTTGGTTGGTTAATCACGTGATTGAGACTAAGGGTGCCGAACATCTTAAATTTAGCGGAAGGCATTTGAACTGGATACAGTTGTATGGACTTGATGTTTTGGCAATGGGTGCCATTGTGTTTTATGTTTTGGGATTTCACGCCATTCCCTTACTGAGAAAGTCAATTTCACCCAGGAAAATTAAAATTAAAGTCAACTAAAGTTGAGATTTCAATTTATTATTAGGAAATAAGGTGACAAAACCGGTGTCTTAGTGGTGCTCCTCGTTAATATTATAATACAATTTTAATTAAAAAAACACACATTCATACAAATCAGCTGTAAAGCTTTTTAATTATAAAATATATAAAATAAAATAATTTATTCGCATCCTAAATAGCAAAGATCATCTAATCATTCAAAGAAAAGTAGCTTACAAACATTGTGTGTGTGTGTTTGTGCATATATATATATATATATATATATATATATATATATATATATATATATATATATATATATATATATATATATCATTCTCTTGTCTGTTTCAAATGGAAGGCTAGAATATTATTTATCAACTTGCATAAATGCCTGTTAATCTCTCTGCCTTCATTTTTCATTCTCTTAAAATAAGTGAATCCCTCTCGAGAATTTATATTATAATTTTTCTCTCTCCATATTTCATGCTAATATTTTGTGCTTGAAGAGGGATGAATAGGGCGCGTCGACCAGAAGAGTGGATAGAGAAAAGAATGTATTTAATAACACACACACACACATGACTAAATGACTACCTAAGTAAAAGGAGAGAGGCAGAGAGAGACTATGAGAGGGACATCACCAGGAAGGCTAAAGAAAATCCCAAGCTTTTCCACAGCTTTATCAGAGGAAAACTGAAGGTAAAAGAACAGGTTTTAAGGCTAAAGAGAGCGGATGGAAGCATCACTGAGACGGATGAAGAGATCTGCAAAGAATTGAACAAGGAGTTTCAGTCAGTATTTACAGTAGAAAATACCCCACCCCCTCAGATTGCAGTGATAGAAGCTCAAGGGCCGGTATTAGAGAACATCAACCTTACAGCCACAGAGGTATGCAAAGCGCTGATGGATTTAGATGTTCATAAAGCTACAGGTCCTGATGACATATCCCCTCATGTGCTTAAAAAATGCGCAAACACAATATCAGTGGCACTAAGTATCATATTTAAGGAGTCACTGGAGTCGGGGGAGATTCCAAGATGCTGGAAACAAGCAAATGTGATACCTATCTTCAAAAAGGGAAGGAGGGATACGGCTCTGAACTATAGACCAGTTTCCTTGACCAGCATAGTTTGCAAAGTTATGGAGAAACTACTAAGGAAACATATCTCTCTTCACTTGGAATCCTTCAACTTTTTGTCAGTGAGGCAACATGGCTTCAGAGAAGGTAGATCAACAGTAACAAACTTATTAGAATTTTATGATGAGGTAAGCCAAATCTTACAGGAAAGAGAGGGCTGGGCAGATTGCATATTCCTAGACTTCCAGAAAGCGTTTGACACTGTTCCACATGGGAGACTTATTAGGAAGCTGCAATCAATGGCTAGAATAGGTGGAAATGTTTTGGAATGGATAAAAACTTACTTAGAAGGAAGGGAACAGAGGGTTAGAGTAAGACACTCAGTGTCTGAATGGAGAAGAGTTAGTAGTGGAGTTCCACAGGGTTCAGTTTTAGGGCCACTTTTGTTCCTTGTATATGTAAATGACCTACCAGAGTCTGTAAATTCATTCATGAATATGTTTGCAGATGATGCAAAGATTGTGAAGAAAGTAAAAAACGAGAACAATGGTAGAGAACTTCAGGAGGATCTAAATAATCTGCATGAGTGGTCAGAAAAGTGGCTAATGAAATTCAATACTTCAAAATGTAAGGTAATGAGAATGGGTACAAGTGCAAGAAGGCCCAAGCTTGACTACTCGGTGGCTGGAGTACAACTTCAAGAGACAGAAAATGAGAGAGATCTAGGAGTAAACATACTGGCAGATTTGTCTCCAGAAATACATATAAATGGCATAGTAAGGGCAGCATATGCATTCTTATCAAATGTAAGGGTAGCCTTCAGGCACATGGACAAGGAAATGTTCAGAAATATTTATGTAACCTATGTGAGGCCAAAACTCGAATATGCAGCCCCCTTTTGGAATCCGCACTTGAAAAAGAACATAGCTAAGCTTGAAAAAGTTCAAAGACATGCCACGAAACTGGTGCCAGAAATACGCAATCTAAGTTATGATGAGAGGCTGAGGGAATTAGACTTACCATCACTCGAAGCTAGAAGAGTGAGGGGGGATATGGTGACAGTCTTTAAATTCCTTCATGGTTATGATAGAGTGGATAGGGATCGATATTTTGATATGGCTGGCTCTAGAACTAGAGGTCATAGTTTGAAGCTTCGTAAGAAAACTTGTTTGCAGGATGTAAGGAAATACTTTTTCAGTGTAAGAGTAGTTGATAATTGGAATTGGCTAAGCGAGGAGGTAGTTAATGCTATCTCAATCCATAGTTTTAAGGACAGGTATGATAAGTATCACTAAGTCTAAAATGGAACCGATGAGGAGACGGGAAGATACGAGCTTTGGGCTCTTTCCCGTAAACACAATTAGGTAATCACAATTAGGTAATCACACACACACACACACACACACACACACACACACACACACACACATCTATATATATATATATATATATATAATATATATATATATATATATATATATATATATATATATATACATACATGAATAACACTGACCTGTCACCATACAGTCTAAAATTGTTGCATATCTTGGCATTGAAGTTTGAAAAGGTGACCAATTAGGTCACGAAATTAATAAGTACATTAATTTTTTTTAACATTGTTTTATTTCAAGGGCCTTTTCCTACCATATATACATATATATATATATATATATATATATATATATATATAATATATATATATATATATATATATATATATATATATATATATATATATATAGAGAGAGAGAGGAGGAGAGAGAGAGAGAGAGAGATATCAATTAAAGTGATTGATTAAATGAAAAAAGAAAAAACTCAAATGCAACCATCGAAGAAACAGATACTCTTGGGAATAAACGAGGGCCATAAAAGAGTTTTATATCAAAGTCGTAAAGAATATCAATTGAACATAGATTTTGAGATGTTCTCAAAGACATTAGTCCTAGAAAATCTCTCTCTCCCTTCTCCAAATGCTTAGTTACGGTTTTACGTCACGGTCTCCCCTTTCAACCAAGGGCTAGGAGGGTTGCCTTTTTGCGAAGGATTTGATTTGGCAGATGTAATCGTTACCCTGAGTGCATGACCTTGCTAACCTCAGACCTTGACGGTGCTTAGTAATTTGCTTTATTAAAATCAAGCGCTTAAAGAGTCTGCTATAATGGTATTAATGACTTTAATGACCTATAAACCAAAAGAATACTAATGTCAATTCTTGTAAATTTACTTTATAAAACACAAGTAAATAATATCTTACAATGGTATTAATGGTATTATTGACCTGAAACCAAAAGAATACTAATGTCAATTCTCATAAATTTACTTTATAAAAGACAAGTGAATAAAATCTTGCTACAATGGTATTAATGACCTGAAACCAAAAGAATACTAATGTCAATTCTTATAAAATTATTTCAAAAAATGCAAATGAGTTAAATCTTACTACAATGGTATTAATGACCTGAAACCAAAAGAATACTAATGTCAATTCTTATAAAATTATTTTAAAAAATGCAAATGAGTTAAATCTTACTACAATGGTATTAATGACATTAATGACCTGAAACCAAAAGAATACTAATGACAATTCTTTTAAATTTACTTTATAAAACACAAGTTAATAAAATCTTACTACAATGGTATTAATGACCTGAAACTCAAACTCATCAAAATTCATGACTTATAAATTTACCCTAGGCAACACAAAGCACTTAGAAAAAGGTTACTACAATGGTCTTAATGACCTGAAACCCAAACTCGTCTAAAATTGATTTCCCTCTTGTTAATATTGCCTCCCAATAAAATGCTACATATTGAAAACTAGAAACCAAACAATACTAATACAATAATTTATCAAACAGAAGCTGTGACAAATTACACATTTGTAAATAAGTCTCGCACGCAAACATTGTCTCATATATATATATATATATATATATATATATATATATATATATATATATATATATATATATATATATATATATATATATATATATATATATATATATATATATTTTAGATTCTCCACCCACGAATGGGTGGAACGGGTCATGTAGAACACATAGGGTGGTCGCCAGCCGGCACAGGCCCCAACCCCCCACTGTGGTGCCCAGCCACAGCAGTAACCTCCCAAGTAAACAGCTTAAGCTCTCTTGATTGGACGAGGTGCGATAGCATTGAGGTCTTGAATAGTGTATGCAACCTATTTGCGTTCATTTATTCCTATTATTTTTTCTTTACATTTATTAAGCAGTTTCGGAATTCCGGAGGTTTCTTACCGTGCAAACAGAAAAAAAATTTTTTCTTCTTCTTTAATTCTTATATTTTTCTCATATAAAAGCAATGTTATCACGAAGAAGAATTACAAATATCAGACGAAATGCAAAATCTAATTGAATCAATTGACGATAAAGCATAATTACAATGCATATTTCAACTCTTATTGCGTAAAATACAAATTTATATTCACAAATTTATCACTTGCCATCACAAAGAATATCTGCAAATGGCTTATGAAATGCAAATTGACTCGAATGTTATCAAGACAAAGAATACCTGTAATACGCATGTTACGCTGAATTGCGTAACACTAATTTCTATTCATAAATTAACTATTCTTTTTTGGGTAAAGCTACAAGAAAGGTGTATACATGCGTTTCATATGTTCTTACGCACACGTTGTTACATGAATAACCTTCCATTTTTCTTAGGTGCTCACTATTACGGCTGAGTTTTTACATGCGCTTGAAGATGAAAAAAAATACTAGTGATGTCTGCTCTACATTACTATAGTAAATATTTCACTCTCTCTTCACGGAATGAGTCCGAATAGAATTTTTGTTCTTTCTTAGGACAGAGCAGTGCTTATCCCCTTAATAATAATAAAGTCAGCCTGTCTGTGTCCACCTCCATTCGCATGGATATTAACAGAAAACAAAAACTTACTCTGAAGATAAAAAAAAAAGCCTTAATTTCAACTCGCCAGAGCCAAAATATGGATGAAAAGGAGAGGATAGTGGGTGTACTTGTGCTAACCCCTATCAAGACATTAGGTATAACGAGTACGCATTTAGATGAGTTGAGGTTAATGCAAAACAGCATTTTTTCACAAACTGCCTTTGATATGGGTCTTAATTGTCATCAAGAAGCTCTCAAGTCTATATGTACGAACACGCACGCACACACATACATACACACATATATCTACATATTCCTCAAAGATATACAGTGAAAACCTACAATCAAAAAGGGATATCACAAACAGAGCTTTTCAGATCATAAACACTAAGCTTTAGTTCATCCCCATGGACTGCTGTATCACATCTAACTTTGCTGCAATATTATCATGGCTCTCTCTCTCTCTCTCTCTCTCTCTCTCTCTCTCTCTCTCTCTCTCTCTCTCTCTCTCTCTCTCTCTCTCTCTCTCTCTCTCTCCCTCCACACACACACACATAAACGAAATAAAAAATAAAGCGACCAAGGAGACGATAGCACGAGCATAGGGCTCTTTGCCGTGACCACAATTACGTAACTGCATTTAAATATGCATACACATATATGTAGACAGAAAGCTATAAGGAGGCAGAGTCAGAGCACACACATTTACCTTAGGATTAAAGGACTGTCACAATTCCCCACCATAACTCTGCTTGGGTCATCCACAAAGTTCAATGGGCAAGGATCTCCTGCGGCGAGGCAGCTATTTATAACTAACCCTAGGAATTATAACCGTCACAGCAATGAAAAAAAAAATATATATATAATTTTATCCGATAAATCACATTTGATACGTAACGATGCAAAGAGGTCCCAAAATGGAATTTAATTTTTTTTTTTACTGTCTTTCGTATTAGACATATTTTGAATATATTTTCCATCATACTCAACGTGGAATACGTATGCATGTCGTTAGTTTCAATTCTGCCTCAGTTGCAACACAATGATCATGTATGTCAAGATGAAATTCAGGATCTGAAAGTTCAGAAATATTGGTTTTAGAGGTAAGCCGTCTTTGTTTCTAAAAAAAAAAATAATAATAATAATACTAATAATAATAATAATAATAATAACAATAATAATAATAATAATAATAATAATAATAATAATAATAATGATAATAATAATCTGGTAAAGATGCGTAACCCCTGGATCCCCATGTAAAGTTAATAAACCACGTAAATTCTTAGCTTAGGTTAGGTCAAGTTAGCTTATGTAAACCGAGGTCAGTTTAATTTAACTTAGCAAGGTCAGGTTAGGTCAAGTTAGGTGAGGTCACCTGCCATGTAAATAAGAATTTCCCTAGACATCCCCCCGAGGTTACTCTTCTTTACAAGATCCCTCATAAAAAAAAAAACTCTTATTGGAGTTTGATATCTATTCAATACCAACAAAAATAAACCTTATGCCAAATTTCAATAAAACAGTGAAGAATTTTTACTTGTCATTTACATAGTGAAGACTTTATGAAACTTTATGAGAGAGAGAGAGAGAGAGAGAGAGAGAGAGAGAGAGAGAGAGAGAGAGAGAGAGAGAGAGAGAGAGAGAGAGAGAGAGAGAGAGAGAGAGAGAGAGAGAGAGAGAGAGAGAGAGAGAGAGAGAGAGAGAGAGAAATATTATGAAAGTATTTCAATTCATTCAGGGCCCGTAAATAGCTAGATAGAGATAGAAAAACAGAGATGAAGAAATAGATAGATAGATAGATAGATAGATAGATAAAGGGACTGAGAGAATTTTGAAGTATTTCAAATTATTCAGGCCCATAAAGAGCTAGATAGAGATAGATAGATAGATAGATAGATAGATAGAGAGAGAGAGAGAGAGAGAGAGAGAGAGAGAGAGAGAGAGAGAGAGAGAGAGAGAGAGAGAGAGAGAGAGAGAGAGAGAGAGAGAGAGAGAGAGAGGAGAGAGCAACATTAATATATCATAGACTCACAGCTAACAGGCAGTGTCGTCCCAAGGTGAAAATGCCAAACAAGCTGAAATCCGGACCGTTATCCAAATCCCTTAATAGATCATCGATCTGAAGAAAGAAATGATGTTAGATGAATGAATTTATTAGTTCAGTCATTCTGAGTAATAATGTAATAATGATTAGTTCAATCGTTCTGAATAACAATGGAATAGTGATTAGTTCAATCATTCTGAGTAAAAATTTAATGATTAGTTCAATCATTGAGTAAAAATGCAATGATTAGTTCAATCATGCTGAGTAAAATGTAATGATTAGTTCAGTCATTCTGAATCAAAATTAATCTAATCGCTATGAATCAAGACAATGATTAGTTCAGGCATTCTGAGCCAAAATGTATTTATGAATTAGTTCAGTAATTCTGGACAAATATTTAATGATTAGATCAATAATTCTGAGTCAAAATGTAATGTTTTATGCAATCCCTCTGAATAAAAATGTGAGTATTAGTTCAATCATTCTGAAAAAAAAATGCAATGATTAGTTCAATCATTCTAAAAATGAGTGTTAGACTTATTTCAGTCATTCTGAAAAAAAAATTATAATTAAAAGTTCAATAATTCTGAATAAAAATGGAGTGATTAGTTCATTCATTCTAAAAATTAACTTCAGGATTAGTGCAATCATTCTGAATAAAAATATAATTATGAGCTCAGTAATTCTGAAAAAAAATATAATTATGAGCTCAGTAATTCTGAATAAAAATGATGAATAATTCAGTAATTCTAAATAAAAATGTAATGATTAGTTCAATCACTCTGTATAAAAATTGAATCATGAGTTCAATAATTCTGAATCAAAATACAGGACAATTATTAGTTCAATCACTCTGTATAGTTTTGGTCAAATAATCTAAAAGTAGTTAAATAAAACTAGTGATTAGTTAAAGGAGGTCTGCGAGGATGATAGGATTAGTTAGATTAGGTTGATTAGTAAAACCAGAGACTGCTCATATATCGATAGACTGTGGCTCGCTGTTTTCAGTTAACCCCATACATCACATGAGCGGAGCAAGATTGTGTATGGGTGACGCGGGTCATTAGGACTTCTCGCACCTGCTAGCACAGGCAACTGTGACAGGCGAGTGTGGGGGGGGGTCATGCAATGGAGAGGGGGGTAAACTAGCTGCGGCTCTTGGGCATCACGATAGAAGATACCTCCCCACTTACCCTACATGTGACACAAACAGGATAGTGGGGAGGGGAATTATGGTAAACTGTCCCCCCCCAAGGAACTAAGAGGAGTGACCAATGTGTATTTTGACTTGTGGTGAATGTGTGTTCTTTAGCTCGGTCACCCCCCCTTACACGGGGGATTGGAGCCATTGTATATATATATATATATATATATATATATATATATATATATATATATATATATATTATATATATATAATATTTAGAGAATATTGCTTAATGCAGTGATTCCCAACAGGGGTGCCGGGGCACCCTGGAGTGCCGCGAGAAGGGTTAAAGGTGCCATAGAATAAGGAATTAACATAGTACTTAGGACTTAAAAGGTTGTTGCAAGAAAGTTGGTGGTGATGAATGGCAGTGATGATAGCAGTGGAGCTGCTATGTGTATTAATCTGATATATTCCACCTTCAGTTAAAAAAAAAATTAAATTGCTATCAAGGGTACCTCAACATTTCAATCACCTTCACAAGGGTGCCACGAGACTAAAAAAGGTTGGGAATCTCTGCCCTAGGTGGGTTGGGAGTGCCAGTGTAAGTGCCATAACAAACATCTTGCAAATTAAAATTTGTAGAATCTCACCTCAGTCTTGGCTTCAGGTGAGGAAAGCTTCAAGCTGAGGTGTCGAAGCTTCTCCTTAGCCTCTTTCCTCTGTAGAGTTTGAGAAGGAAAGATCAATGAGTTGGGGATTGTGGAAGGTAGTCATACAAATAAACATCATGAAACAAACAAGTAGACTGAGAAAAAGACAATATGTACACTGATAGAAAAAGAGAGAGAGGAAGGTAGGCATATTTCACCACACACACACACACACACACACACGTACGCAGGCTGAGAAAGAGACAAATATAAACGTTGAAAGAAAGAGAGACAAAGAAAGGTAGGCATATCACATACACGCGCATGCGCACACACATACACACATAGTACGCACGCAAACACACATACATGGAGAGAGAGAGAGAGAGAGAGAGAGAGAGAGAGAAGAGAGAGAGAGAGAGAGAGAGAGAGAGAGAGAGAGAGAGAGAGAGAGAGAGAGAGAGAATACAAAACCTTTCTTCTGTCGACCTTAAATTGCCTCTATTTATCCATGATCTATATTTTGCTGTTTAGGGTTAGAAAACCTTTTGGAGCTTCCATCTACTTCACACTGTTGCTAAACACGCACTGTCGAGTACAGTTCCCTTGAGTAAGAGACAAGTAAAGAAAAAAAACCTCTTCTGTGGACAGGTCTTTTTTCCAGATGAGTTTCTCCAATAACAGGTGTCAAATGCTTGCCATTCCTTTGTATTGCTCAAAATAATAAGTAATTAAAAAAAAATACACACACGTAAACTCACGTGTGTATATATATATATATATATATATATATATATATATATATATATATATATATATACTATATATATATATATATATATATATATATATATATATATATATATATATATATATATATATATATATATATATATATATGTATATATATATACATATATATATATGTGTGTGTGTGTGTGTGTGTGTGTGTTTGTGTGTGTGTGTGTGTGTGTGTGTGTGTGTGTGTGTGTGTGTGTGATTACCTAATTGTGATTACCTAATTGTGTTTACGGGAAAGAGCCCAAAGCTCGTATCTTCCCGTCTCCTGATCGGTTCCATTTTTAGACTTAGTGATACTTATCATACCTGTCCTTAAAACTATGGATTGAGGTAGCATTAACTACCTCCTCGCTTAGCGAATTCCAATTATCAACTACTCTTACACTGAAAAAGTATTTCCTTACATCCTGCAAACAAGTTTTCTTCCGAAGCTTAAACTATGACCTCTAGTTCTAGAGCCAGCCATATCGAAATATCGATCCCTATCCACTCTATCATAACCATGAAGGAATTTAAAGACTGTCACCATATCCCCCCTTACTCTTCTAGCTTCGAGTGATGGCAAGTCTAATTCCCTCAGCCTCTCATCATAACCGAGATTGCGTATTTCTGGCACCAGTTTCGTGGCATGTCTTTGAACTTTTTCAAGCTTAGCTATGTGCTTTTTCAAGTGCGGATTCCAAAAGGGGGCTGCATATTCGAGTTTTGGCCTCACATAGGTTACATAAATATTTCTGAACATTTCCTTGTCCATGTGCCTGAAGGCTACCCTTACATTTGATAAGAATGCATATGCTGCCCTTACTACGCCATTTATATGTATTTCTGGAGACAAATCTGCCAATATGTTTACTCCTAGATCTCTCTCATTTTCTGTCTCCTGAAGTTGTACTCCAGCCACCGAGTAGTCAAGCTTGGGCCTTCTTGCACTTGTACCCATTCTCATTACCTTACATTTTGAGGTATTGAATTTCATTAGCCACTTTTCTGACCACTCATGCAGATTATTTAGATCCTCCTGAAGTTCTCTACCATTGTTCTCGTTTTTTACTTTCTTCACAATCTTTGCATCATCTGCAAACATATTCATGAATGAATTTACAGACTCTGGTAGGTCATTTACATATACAAGGAACAAAAGTGGCCCTAAAACTGAACCCTGTGGAACTCCACTACTAACTCTTCTCCATTCAGACACTGAGTGTCTTACTCTAACCCTCTGTTCCCTTCCTTCTAAGTAAGTTTTTATCCATTCCAAGACATTTCCACCTATTCTAGCCATTGATTGCAGCTTCCTAATAAGTCTCCCATGTGGAACAGTGTCAAACGCTTTCTGGAAGTCTAGGAATATGCAATCTGCCCAGCCCTCTCTTTCCTGTAAGATTTGGCTTACCTCATCATAAAATTCTAATAAGTTTGTTACTGTTGATCTTCCTTCTCTGAAGCCATGTTGCCTCACTGACAAAAAGTTGAAGGATTCCAAGTGAAGAGAGATATGTTTCCTTAGTAGTTTCTCCATAACTTTGCAAACTATGCTGGTCAAGGAAACTGGTCTATAGTTCAGAGCCGTATCCCTCCTTCCCTTTTTGAAGATAGGTATCACATTTGCTTGTTTCCAGCATCTTGGAATCTCCCCCGACTCCAATGACTCCTTAAATATGATACTTAGTGCCACTGATATTGTGTTTGCGCATTTTTTAAGCACATGAGGGGATATGTCATCAGGACCTGTAGCTTTATGAACATCTAAATCCATCAGCGCTTTGCATACCTCTGTGGCTGTAAGGTTGATGTTCTCTAATACCGGCCCTTGAGCTTCTATCACTGCAATCTGAGGGGGTGGGGTATTTTCTACTGTAAATACTGACTGAAACTCCTTGTTCAATTCTTTGCAGATCTCTTCGTCCGTCTCAGTGATGCTTCCATCCGCTCTCTTTAGCCTTAAAACCTGTTCTTTTACCTTCAGTTTTCCTCTGATAAAGCTGTGGAAAAGCTTGGGATTTTCTTTCGCCTTCCTGGTGATGTCCCTCTCATAATCTTTCTCTGCCTCTCTCCTTTTACTTAGGTAGTCATTTCTTGCTCTTTTGTAGGTTTGCCAGGCATTTATGTTTTTTCTCCTCCTATACCTTTTCCAGCATTTGTCTCTCCACTCCTTAGCTCTTTTACACCCATTATCGAACCATTTCTCTCTGGCATGAATTACACCTACTTTGGTGACAGGTATGCAGCAATCTACTATCTTCCCATATTTCTCACAAAAGATGTCATACATTTCTTGTACAGATTTGTTGTAAAATAAGGTTCTCCAGTCAATAACTGCAAAAAGCTCATTCATTTTGATGTAATCTCCTTTCTGATAGTTCCTCCTCATGTCCTCAGTGCCTCTACTCTCAGGAAGAATGTCTTCAATGATATACTCCATCAACAACACACAGTGGTCACTCTTTCCAATTGGTGGTTCATACTCAATATTTTCAATATCCAACACATTATCTGTGAACACCAGATCAAGTAGTGATGGCTCATCCCCACCCCTGGCTCTTGTTGGTTCCATTACATGTTGGTGTCGGAAATTCCCTTGTACGCAATCTAGGAATCTTGCCCCAAAGGAGTCCTCACCACTGTGTGGGTCAAGATTTATCCAATCTATCTCTTTATGATTAAAGTCTCCCATAATCAAAATCCTACATTTTTTCTCCCGCGCCATGTTAACAACTGAGTTTATGACTTCAATCGTACCTATATGACTTTCCTCATAAATTTCAAGCCTATTTTGGTTCCTTGGTGGGTTGTATACAACAGTTATTATAATGCTCTCTGACCCAGTATTTATGCGAGCAACAAGAAATTCCCTGAACTCACTTTCTATAGCCAAGTTTATCTCTTCAACTTGAATCCTCTCACTTATGAGCAGTGCTATCCCTCCACCAGTCCTCTCATATCTTTCGACCCTTAGTATTCTGAAGCCCTTAGGAAAAACTGTGACACTGTTTATGTCCTCACTCAACTTAGTCTCTGTAATTGCTACTATATCTGCCTTACTGTTGTGAATCCTATCTTTTAATTCTACTGCCTTACCAGCTAATCCATCAGCATTTGTGTATAACAATCTTAATGAGGCCCCATCCCCTGATCTTCTGTCATTATCTTCTTTATCTCCCCTTTGTCTGGAAGTATTCCGTAACGAAAATTTTTCTTCTCTTCTTCATTTCTTTCATCATTTAACCTTCTTGCCTCTTGCAACAAGTTTTTGATCTTTCCCATCTCTTCCTGTGTTCTGTATCGTCTAATGAACACTTCTTTGCATTCTTGAAGGTCTTTTAGACTTTTTTTTCTCAACAATATTTCCCTACATGTCTCCCCTCTCTCAAAGGTTACTTTTGTTGGTCTCGGCTTTCCTTCCCTCGTGTGTGTGTGTGTGTGTGTGTGTGTGTGTGTGTGTGTGTGTGTGTGTGTGTGTGTGTGTGTGTACATACAACTTTTTACTAGGAGAATGCTCATAATTTACCTACTGTAAACACCAGCATAATAGATAATGTTTGATAATAGCATTATTGAATTAAAAATATTCAAGTGCAAGACTATTAATGTTACCATTTTCGATCTGTCAAAAGAAAGAGACGAATTTTGTCAATAGGAAAATTAGAGAATTAGAAATCACCACAAAACATAACGAAAATATATAAAAATGGGTAAAATAAATGTTCAATGATGAATATCGATGAATAAAAAAAAAAGCTGCAATATTGTTTGTTATTTAGGGTAAAATAAAAAAGAAACACACATGAGGAAGTTCGGTACTGACCGTTCTCTTAAATGCATGAGGACCGTGTACCACCATGAACATGCGGTGAATATTGCCCATTGCGAAACACAGACACTGGCTTACAAGCAGCAAGTTTTTTCTAAAGAGGACAGTCAGCAACCCTATAATGAACAAGATTTCTAAAAGCAATTCTGCGGAGAGAATAAGTTCAAAATGCTGAGTGAGGTCTTGGACAATGCTGTCTATGGCAAAAAGTTGCTGTCGGATCACTTTCAAGTGACTGATGGAGTGGTCAATCCAAGGGACATGTTGCCTTTGAGGAGACACGCTGTTCTTGTCCGTTATAATCTGAAAAGGTGAGCTGCTCCCTGTCATCAATGAAATTTTTTCAAAGGAGGCTCGAAGGTTACGAAAAGAATGCTCATTCAAGGGGACATGTTGCTGTCCTTGATTGTATGAGCCATTTTCGTCAGGCATAACCTGAAGAGGTAAGCTTCTCCTTGTCATCAATGACATTTTTTCAAAGGAGGCTTGCAGTAACTGATTCAAAACTCTGATACCAGAATGAAACACGAATACAGTGGCGTAGAGTAAAGGCAGGATATATGCGATGGAAATAGCAGATATTCCATTGATCCAAATATTGGCTTGTGGAACTATTGCGGTCGTCAACAAGAAACTTTCTAGCCCTAGAAAAATAACACTATGGAACAAGACAACGAAATCCCAAGCTGGCAAAGATGGCAACGAATGGCTCGAAAACATTACTGCTACGTTAAGTTTAATCACCTGGTGAATTATCCTGGTCATCCTGGAGCTCTTGATGATGCAGACAAGTAGTATGACAGTTATATAAAGATAACAAGATAAATAAACTACTTTAAGAATGACTTCAATGGCTATGTTTTCATGCTTCAATCTATCCATGGACAAAATTTCTGCAGCTAGAGAGAATCCCAGCACAGACACTCCAAGAAGAAGGCTGTAAGCGAAGTACACTTTCTGGCGATGAACTCTCTTTGGATCTCGTGAAATAGTGCAAGGAAACCCTCCTAAGATACGGAGAAAACCCAAGGCACCGAAAAACATATACAGATTTTTCATGATGGCTCCTCTACCAATGTCTGAATGTGGGAAATAAAAACACACTTGAATATAAACCGATTGGGAAGAAGCAGAAAACTGAGCAAATTTTACCCGGCAGAGAGGACCAATGACTATATTTCACCTTGATATATAACAGATACTAAATCAGTTCTTGAATATATTTTCATTTTTATGAAAAGACAACTGAGAAAACTGAGGCGATGATTTGGAAAAAAAATTGAAACTATAGGAAATTTGACCAGCAGCAGTTGGTATTGAAACTGCTAGATTGAAACTGTTAGTTGGAAAGTTAGCAAAACACCCGGGTGTAATTCAGTGATCGACTGAGCTAAGATGGCCAGTACTCAAATCGCCAATGTGTTAGTGTTTGTCGTCAATGAAATCAATAACTTATCACCATCCATGAAGCATTAGTCTATGTCTATGTAAAAGTGCCATATTCCCCTTATAAGGGAGGTGACTGAGTCAAAGCAAAATACCTTGAGCTGTGGGAAGATAATACAGAAGAAGGGATTCCCAGTCCCCTTACTTCGCCCCCTTTATTCGACTTTTATGACATGCAGGGGAATACGGAGGAACTATTCTTGCCCCCTCTCTCAGGGGGAGAAGAAGCATAAGTATATAGAAATATTATCAAAGTTGAAGGTGAAGTGGAAAAAAAAAAACGTCATTTTTTTTTTGCTCGTCACAAGTCGTCCCCATTCGTGGGTAGACCGGGAGGGATTGATGCCGGGGATATAATGTTGGATGCCCTTCCTAACGCTCCGCCGTGGGCTCGAACATGGCTCCGTCACCTCCCAAAAGTGAGCACTCTATCACTGCAAGTTCCCTTAATTGGTAACAGCATCTGGTGTTCCCCGGTGGACACCCATCCAAGTACTGACCAGACCTAAAGGGGCTTAACCTTGCTGATCGAGCGAAAAGCGGCATACCCACTAGGGTATGGCCGTTGGGTATTTTTCTTTAATTCCATTTGAATGAGCGTTTGATTAACATTAAACGATAAACTTCTACAAATAAAAAATAAGTTTTTCCTAGTGAATTCCATTGTATTACATAACTGTCACTAAATGTATCATTTTAGTGTTAAATGTCCATCCATATACCAAAGCCATATTCCCCCTTATAAGGGGGGTGGCCGAGTCAAAGAAAATACTTTGACTTTTTGTGGGAAGTAAATACAAAGGGGGGAATTGCCAGTTCCCTCGCTCCGCCCCATTTAGTCGACTTTTACGACACTCATGGGAACACGG